>CM062818.1:1416144157-1416417291 GCA_031772625.1 Pinus tabuliformis | reverse complement strand
GCCATTAACTTGATGACCAGGGAAACCATGCTCAAACTCAACCTTGAGGGTTCCTTAAGGAAGACCTTGACAGTCTGTAGTTTGGCAGATCGCTCCACCGTGAATCCCGAAGGGATTGTGGAGGATGTCTTGGTCTCTGTTGACTCTTGGGAGTATCCTGCAGACTTCTTGGTCCTTCAACCAAAGGCAACGCTTACTGGATACCCCCTTATTTTGAGAAGGCCTTGGTTAGCCACTACGAATGCTTACATAAGCTGCCGAGCAGGAAACATGACCATCAAAAATGGTCCTATGTCCAAGGAGCTAGTCCTATACCCTCCTTCCCAACCTCTATTAGAGCATGAATTACCACTTTGGTTGGAAGAAGGAGAAGAGGATGAGGTGTACTATGCACCCTTGTGCACTTTAGAAACCACCAGGGAGGTCCTCAACCGAGGATGATTTGATTGAGACCTTGATTCAGAATCCGCCTCCCAGTGCATTGTCCTTAGAGAAATTGGTGGAGGATACTCAAGCCACACCTTAGTGGACGTCTGTGTGATTGATCCAACCTCTCCTAGAGTTAAGAATGTGGAGTTTGGCTCCGAGAGAACTTTAAAGATCAGCTCCTCCCTACCTCCTTCCCAGGAAAAGGAGCTGTGTAGCTTGCTGCGCCGGTCATCTAGATGCTTTTGCTTGGAGCTATAAGGAGATGAAAGGAGTCCATCCTTCAGTCTATACCCATCACATCTACATTAAAGAAGATTGTAAACTAGTCAGGCAACCTCAGAGAGAATGAATCCAGCCCTTAAGGACATTGTCAAAGAAGAATTGCAAAAACTATTGGATGCAGGATTCATCTACCCCATCTCGATAGCGAATGGGTTTCCCCTCTGGTGTTGGTTCCCAAGAAAAATGGGAAGTGGAGAACCTGTGTGGACTACAGAGAACTGAACAAAGCCACCAAGAAAGACCACTTCCCTCTGCCCTTCATAGATCAAGTGTTGGATGGACTGGCAGGAAAGAAGTTTTTCTCTTTCCTAGATGGCTTTAGCGGGTATAATCAGATCCAAATCAGCCAGGAAGACCAAGATAAGACCACCTTCACTTGTCCCTGGGGTACCTTTGCTTACCAAGTCCTTCCCTTTGGGCTATGCAATGCTCCTGCCACTTTCCAGAGAGCAGTATTGAGCATATTTTTTGAGCTGGTCCATGATTCGGTGGAAATCTATATGGATGACTTCACTCCTTATGGGTCCAACTTCTAGGAAGCATTGTCCAATCTGGGAAAAGTTCTAACCAAGTGCATTGAGATGAACCTGTCCCTTAGTCCTGAAAAATGTGAATTCCTGATGACTGAAGGGACCGTGCTAGGACATACCATTTCTCGCCAAGGATTACAGGTGGATCCTAATAAAATTGCTCTCATAAAAAAGGTTCCACCTCCTCAGAAGGTAAGAGATGTTCAGAGTTTCTTAGGCTTAGCAGGATATTATAGAAGATTCATTAAAGACTTTAGTAAGCTAGCCTCGCCATTGTTTGGCCTCTTAGCAAAAGATGTTGAGTTCAAATGGACGGACGACTGTCAGAGGGCTCTGAATGAATTAAAGGATAAGTTGGTGTCCGCCCCGATCTTGAGAGGTCCAAACTGGGCCCTACCTTTCCACATCCACATTGATGCCTCGAACAAAGCCATAGGGGCAGCCTTAGGACAAGTTGAAAAAAAACTTCCATATGCCATATACTTTGTCAGCAAAAACTTATCCAAGGCATAAATGAATTATATTGTAACTGAGAAAGAGTTCTTGGCCGTGGTCCATGCCCTGAACAAGTTCCGACACTACATCACTGGATATCAAACATTTGTACATACTGAACATGCTGCAATTAGATATTGAAAGAATAAACTTGATGTGAATGCTCGTATTATTAGATGGTTACTTTTGTTGCAGCAGTTTGATTTGACTATCGTTGACAAACCAGGTAAAGAAAATGTTGTTGCTGACTTCTTGTCTAGATTGGATCTACCTGCAGGTGAAGAAGGAACAGTGGATGACCAATGCCAGATGAACATCTGTTCGCTATCTCAATACTCTCTCCATGGTTTGCTGACATAGCAAACTACCTGGTCTCAGCACAGTTTCCTCCGCATCTATCCTCAAAGGGAATAGCAGAATCGTGAGGAAAAGTGTCTCATTCACTTGGATCGGGGTAACCTATTCAAACTTGGCCCCGATCAGATCTTAAGGCGTTGTGTAAGGGAGGAGGAAGTATTTGACATCCTCCTAACCTGTCATGATGGGCCTTGTGGAGGAAATTTTGCAGCCAAGAGGACTGCCTTCAAAATTTTACAGGCAGGCTACTATTGGCCCACACTTCATCAAGATGTCAAAAGATATATCAGCCAATGTGACCGATTCCAAAGGATGGGGAAACCGACTCCAATGGACGAAATTCCTCTCCAACCTGAAGTGACTCTTGAGCCATTTGATAAGTGGGGTATGGATTTTGTGGGTCCTATCAACCCTCCTTCAAGGAAAAGGTCTTACATCATTGTGTGCACAGACTATCTGACAAAGTGGGCAGAAACCAAGGCAATCAAAGTAGTCACAGAAGAAAAGGTGGATGAGTTTTTAAGAGAAAACATCTTCTACAAATTTGGCTACCCAAGAGAGTTAGTCACCGATCAAGGAAGCCAATTCACCTCCAACTTAATTGAAGACTTGCTCGCTCATCACAAGATCAAGCATAAGACTTCCACCCCCTATCATCCTCAAGCAAATGGGTAGGTGCAAGTCACCAATAGAGCATTAGAAGGGATTTTGACTAAGGTGGTGAGCAACAGCAGAAAGGATTGGGCAATCGCCTGGTTGAGGCCACTTGGGCTTACAACACCACTTGGAAGACCACAACCGGCTTCACACCTTATGAGCTGGTCTATGGGAAGAGAGCTTTGCTGTCCATTGAGTTCGAGTACAACACATTGAGGATGGCAGCCCAGCTGGACCTAGATCTCAGCCATGCCCAACAAGAAAGGTTATTGCAGCTGAATGGGTTAGATGAACACCGAATGTAGGCCCTTCTCCACTCAGAAGTGGTTCAACTTCAGAGGAAGATATGGCATGACCGACACCTCAATAACAAACAATTCCAGCCTAGAGATTGGGCGCTGCTGTATGATTCCAGACATAAGGATTTCAAGGGGAAGCTGAGGACAAGATGGCTAGGACCCTATGCAGTGGAGAAGTGTAATGTCAATGGTTCTGTCCTTATCCAGACCATTGATGAAGAAGCCATCCCCATGCTCGTCAATGGGCATCAACTAAAGATCTACAGGAAACCTCTTTCGAAGCAAGAGTTCATCAAAATTGTGGAAAAAACAGTGCTGGTCATAGAGAAGGGTTCTGCCTCTGTTTTGGGCATACCCTGAGCATCATAGAAAAAAAAATGCAAATAAAAAAGATCCTTGGGTGAAAACCTCTCTGAGGCGCCCAAGGCAGATGGTAGGGGTGAAAACCTCATTGAGGCGCCCCTGCTGTCTCTCTGAAAAAAGAATTGGAACAAAAAGATCCTTGGGTGAAAACCTTTCTGAGGCACCTAAGGCAGATAATAGGGATGAAAACCTCATTGAGGCGCCCCCGCTGTCTCTTTAAAAAAAAAAAGAGAGAAAGAGGCAGAAACAGAAAAACAGGCTTAATCTTTGGAAATTGTTGCAGGTTGTAGGGATTCAATGCAAAAAGGAGGCATACCAACTCAAGGACAAGGGTCCCTACCAAGCTACCAGGCAACCTCATATGCACTCACTCCATGAACACTCATTTCTTCCAATATTTGGACACATTCTGGTCATGGTTTAGACTTCTATAGGAAGCTATAGGACTTTCTACAGGAAGTTCTGTGTTTCTACAGGAAACATCCTGTAGAGCCTTTGAGCGGGCCAGGACCGATTATGAAGAAGAATTTGAAGCTCCAAGTCCGTTGAGGAGGCATGCAACCACTTTTTTTTTTTTCCATCCTCCACTTGTGTCACCTCCTTTCACCACCATTGCTGCCATACGGTCAAAATATACCTGCACAGTCATACGAGAACTTTGTTTTCTCAGATAAAGGAATTTTTTTTGGAAATAAACGCATGCAGAGGCTCGCATATTTTACCTATCAAGGCAATCTCAGGACCCTGCACCTGTGAACGTGACTTAGTTACTTCGGCATGCACCCCAGGAGGAGAAACGGCTACAAGATGTCCTACAGGAATCCTGTAGCAGCTGATCCAGCTAGACCACATACCATGGAGACACCCACAGCTCCTGAAGCTAGTGCATGCAACATTCACAACCAGGAAACCGGGTCTCAAGGTCTCGTAACTAGCAGCAGCCAATGAAGAGGAGCTCCAGTGCCTGTGCACGAAGCATCAACAAGCAGATCCAACATTCCTTGTCCTGAAGCCTGAGAAAAATCATGTCCACGGCCGCACAGGTAAGTGCCTAACCTTATTTCGTCAAATTACATAAGATATACTCTAAAATGTGTGTAAATGTGAAAATGAACGGATTGAAAAAGTCGGGTAGCCATTCAACTGGCCACCACAACCAGTCCGACGGCCTCCTCGGATCCGAAAGGCTTTGGTTATGTCGAAAAGACAGGAAATGGACACGTGGGAAGCGTCCAGTCGGAGAGAAGCGGTAGTCTAACAGGAATGGCATCGGTAGATACAAAGGGAAGGATTCAGTGGTCAGGAATACATGCAGCAGAATGATAGTGGTGACGTCGGCCAACGGGTTGACGGGGACATCTCACCCCTACGCCATGAATTCTGCAGCAATTCAAATCGACTGGCTAAATCACTTATGATGCACTGCAGTCATTTATTCACAACTGTTTTGTGGCCGAGTATGCGTCCTCAATCCTCTGAAGGTTGTTAGCTCGAGTTCTTGGCCTGTTCCAACGTCCTGTTGCTGCACAGAAAGTCCAGAACCACTGAAGCATTCCCCAGAATCTGTGCACGACTCCTACAGGAAGCTGCGCTATAGGAAGCCCGGCATTATGGAGAAGTTTGGACTGTTCACGTTGAAGGTGGAAATTCTGGAATAAGGTAAGCCTGAACATAATTCTCCCATGCAATTGATTCAAAAGGTGGTGAAGTCGACGTGTTGAAGGGGTAGGAAAATGTGAATAAAAGTCTGTTCATGAATTCACAAGCCGTTTCTTATCGCTGCATGAGAATTGTCGTCGTAGTCTGTATGCGGGATTTTCTCTGGGGTTTGAATTACAATTGAGCCACTGGCAAGGCTCACTAGTAGAAAGTTGTGAATTTTACATAACTGTGTGCATAACAGAGACATAGCTCTGCGCTCTGTCTAGAAAATCCCGAAGCTCTCCTTCTGTACACGAGCAGGCAAGCTCAGAGCAACAAAAACAGGTTTTTACCATGCCGGGAGGGTTCATTAGAAAAGAGCCTTTGGACTCCAAGAAATTACGGGAAAACCCTGAGGTGGTGGACTTGTTTTCCCGTGCACAATGGATGTCATTCTGTGACAAGCTGCAAGGTCACGATGACGAAGTTACAGAAGAATTCCTGAGGTCTTTAAAGCCGAAGTCACAAACATTGGCCGTTGTCAACTTCAGAGGATTGACCCTCAGACTCACCCCACAGCTCATTAGTAGAGTAACTGATCTACCGATGGGGGTAACCTGGGATAAGGAGGAGAGAAAATTGGGTCAGAAAGCTAAAAAAGAGTTCTTCTTGCCAGAGGAACAATTTTCAGAGGACAAGAATGGAGTTCGAAGAACTAGCCTACAGCCACTCTGGAGTGAAGTTAGCCTCCAGATTATGAAGTATATTATGTGTGAGGGGTGATTTAGCATCGTGTATGGCTATCATATCCGGTTGCTCACAGAACTCAGGCACCAAATGGACCTACCCTTAGCGCAAAAGTTGAGCATTCCTTACTTCCTCCTGCAATCCATGATTGAGTGTTCCACCAAACTGAGAGAGGGGACGCCAGACCAGCTAGCCCATCATGGGCTTATCAAGCTCCTCATGGGGGATGCACTCCACACTTACACCGTCCCCCTCTCCTGGGAAACTTTTCAGAATCTGTCTAAGGACGATGACATCTGAATTTTGGCCGAGGAGCTCACTTCCTCCAACAGTGAGGAGAAGGAGCACACTCAAGTAGAGAAGAAAGTTAAAGGACAAGAACCCCAGGCAAAACACCAAAGAAAGAACAGAAGGGAACATAAGAGAAAAAACAAGCTGCCAAAACAGGGGGTGATAAAACCACACCAACACCCGGGAGAAAAGACTACAGAGCAAGGTGGAAAGTACTGAAAAATTCCGCGTCAGTGAGGGCAACTCTAAGGCAGCCTCAGCCAAGTTAAAAGAAAAAGCACCCTCAGCCAAGCAGGCTAAAACGGTGTCGTTTGTTTCTACAGGAAGCCAGAAATCAGCCACTACAGGACTTTCTACAGGAAGTCCTGAAAAAGGGAAGCAGAAGGAGAAATCGGCCGAAATTCTTGCTAGGGAGGTAGCAGCTGTGCTGGCCGCCCTAAGTACCTCTCCCAAGCCAAAGGAAAAACGAAAGAGGGAGACTCCTCTGTATTTCAAAGCAAGAAGAAGTGTAAGAATTAAAACCGGCAGACCCCAACCTCCATCCAAAGACCCAATTACCATTGAAGACACACCTGCCTCGCCAAAGGAGAAGTCCCCCTCCAAAGCATCAGTCACTTATGAGCGGGGGAGCCCAAAGACATCTACCTAGAGGGAGAGAATGGAAATATTGGCTTCAAAAACCTCTCTACAGGATGTTGAAGCCGTTCTACAGGAAACATTGGCCAGGCTCAAGGAGACCGAAAGAATGGAAGGGGAGGCAGCCAAATCACCACAAAAGGAAGAAGAGGTAGAGCACATTATGGAACCTAGCCCCCAGCCCAGCTTGGGCTCTTATTATAACTTTTTGGAGGCCAGAAAAATCATTCCACAGAAATTCACAGTGCCGCTTTTCATTGCACTAGAGGAAGAAAGAGTGAGGACCCACACATGGATGAGAATAGCCAAGTCTAAAGGAGTAGCAGATATAGGCCCTTTGGAGGAACAACTCAAGGAGTCAAGAAGAGAATTGGCTATGGCAGAACATGTAGGAAACTGCTAGCGAGTATTTCTACAAGAAGAAAATGAGAAGCTCAAACTACAGCTACTAGGACAGAGGAAACAAGGGGACATAGCACCAGAGGACACCACAACAAAACCCCAAGAAAAAGAAGGAATGCAAGTTGGTCTTGGGGAACTAAACCAACAACTACAGGAAAGAGAATTGCAGGCAAGCATAGAGATACAATCTCTAAAATAGTAGGTGCAAGAAAAGGAGGCGCAACTGGCCTGTATGGCCAGTTGGGCAATGAACGCTCTACAATGTAGGCAGCCGGCCAAATCTTATGGCCTATACCTACAGGACCAGTGGCTGCAATTCCAAATTAATGCATTGGCACAGAGGGGTATCTCCCAAATCCAAAACCCCCAGCAGTTCACAGATTTAAGTAACAGCAGTTCAACAGAGGACAAGGCCAAGCTATCAGAGTTCTACCTTCATAATTTGGCCCTTCCAAATGTAACTTCATGGGACCCCAACGTAGTCGTGGGAGATATGCAACTGATGGCACTAACCTCATGGTTAAACCACGAAGAAAAAAGAGCAGTAGAGGTCAAATATGTCATGAACCGAGAGCTACATGAACCACTGCTGATTAGAGCATTTCCAGGGGACCCCACCGCATTGATATCAGCCCACCAGCACCTAGCAACCAATTCTCAGGTTTTATTAAAATACATGGATCGATAGGCTCAGGCTATAGCACACTTCGAGGATATGGAGCGATTATTAGGGGACAATTGTGTTCATGCTTGCACCCGTAGGTGGAACACATTGTCCCACAACCTCAAAATCAGGGAATATCACACTCCAACTAGAATGAGGGAGGCCCTGGCACGGGTGCCTCTCTATAAGAAGTCCATGCTGAACCTCCAGGCCAGCTGGATCGGCCTCAAGCTAAGCCCACCTTTGCTTTTGGGATTGGTAGAAGGAAGCATAGAAAAAGACGAGCATAAGCAGTGGGAAGAGGTGGAAAGGAAGGCCGGATTCCATGACAGTGAGGAGGATACTACTTCAGAAGCCTGGGATGTGAGGGTGGCGATTAAAGCAATGAAATATGAGGAGCTGGACTAGTTGCTCAGGGATGAGCAATCATTTTAGAAGGGGGGTGATGATGAGCCCCAAATTTGCTAACATTTTGGGCTCATTTGGCCTAATTATCCTTGTTCAATCCTTCATTTTTCATAACTTATGCATTATTTTTCAGTATGTTTATGTCATTTGTACGAATAAGGGTAGTCACTCTTCCTAGATGGCTAACACGTGCTCATTTCAGGTTTTTTGACACATGTTGGAGCAAAACCGAGTAACCATGGGCTAGAAGACAGCCAAGCTTGGGTTGAGGATTCGTAGGGGGGTTTTCTATGGCATTAATAGCCTTCCTCAGGATCCTCACCCCCAACTCCGATCTCCAAAGGCCACCAAAACCGGATCTAGAAGGCAGCCAAACAGATTTTGGAAGGAGCTGTTCACTCACAGTTTGGGCAGCCAAGTCCCATAGATTTAGGAGGCCAGCTAGGGCCTCGTGGTGTATAAATGTTAAGGCCTCAGCCTTCGTGAGGGACTTTTGGAAACTCTTGCATACTTTGCACTATAGTGCTGCTAGCTTCATTTTGTTCTCTTGTAGCCATTTTTGGCATAACTCTTGAATTATGATTATTTTTTGATAATGAGAAGCAGTCCGATTTGATATCATCTCTGAGTTTTCTATAGGAGCCATAGCTCTCGGGGTTGGGCCCAGCTTGAGAGCCTAGGGCCTCCTTCTTTGTACTGTTACCTTTTCTTTATGCATCGTGATTCTCCTTTTATGCATTTGAAACGTGTTTCTGTTAAGCAGATTTAGTTGTGTTGGTTAAATAGGTCACTGGTTATGAATAGAATTGCTTCAGATGTTTAGAATAGATTGGTAGGATAATAATAGTTAAAGCTCCAAGAAAAGGGTCGGCAACACTCTCAGTTTCACCTCGTCCTTGTTGGATCAGGGGCTAGAATTGCAGAAACAGTGCTGCCCCAACAAAAACACTAGTTTGCTTGACCATGCAATCCTTGGTGTAATGTTTTCATTTGTAGAAGTTAGTTATGCGTTCAGACCTCTGAAATGTTTCTTTGCTTGAGTGATGTACATGGTTCTCTTTACAAATAAAGCTGTTGTTCATCTATTTCATTGACAGTTAGAGTAGATTAGCTAAGACTTTGATTGTGTGTAGGACTTTGTTGATTCGATTAAATGTACACCGTGCAAGGCATCTCCAACACTCTCTCATCCACCTAAGCTTCATCCAGGCCATCTGCTCCATCTCCTAGTTAGGTTCCTCGTCTCACAACTGTTCTTTTGCCCACGTAACCCTACCTTCTTGCTCCTCCACTGTCTTAGCCTCCTTTAAGCCAAGACAGCCTTCTACGCCCTCTCACCACTCCATCCATCAACCCCTGGGTCACTTCAGGCCCCTATCCTACCTCCCTATCCATTCATGCATCTTCCTTCACTCACCCATCCTCCAAAATCCAATTCTTAAACATCCTGTAGAAATTTCTGAACATCCTCTAGAAATTCCCGAAACATCCTGTAGGACACCTGTAGACTTCCTGTAGAAGCTCACGAATCAGGTTTCTTGATAGCAAAGCTCTGTGAGACTCCCTGGAAGGGTGTTAGGGACTCCTTAGACCCTCTCTGAACCTTACCAACCTTTCCCAAGCATTTCTCCTCCTTGATCCACCCCTACACAATAAAAATCCAGTTAAAAGCACATGCATGATAATTATGATAACTTATTCAAAAATACAAAAAGATGTTTTCTTCAGATAGAGGTAGTCTAGACACATGCATTTTACCTTCATAGAAGTAATGGCATCTCTTTTAATAGTTTGCATCCTCTCCTTTGCATCAGTAGGACTAGCTGGTGGAATTAGGGTTTGCTAGCGTTACTTTTTGGCTTTCAGTTTCTTTCCGCAAGTAGATTAGCTTCCTTGGAGTTAGCTTTCATCCATCAATTAAAAATCTTCTTCTAAGAGCTCATAGAAGTTGGCTTAAGCCCCTACCGGACTTGTGCCAGCTGCGGCAAGAGCTAGTACTTGTGCATACAACACCGTCACTTACAAGTTTGTTATGAACTACCGGGTTGATAAAAGTAAGGAAGGGAGTCCCAGGAGTTGCAGCATTATTGCTGCAATACTGGAGCCCACCATATATCCAACACATTTCTTCATGGTTAGTCGGGTACTTCGCAAAGGTTGCTCACTTTCCCCACTCTTATTTATTTTGGTGATGGATGCGTTGAGTCTGCACATCAATAAAGCAGTGGTGGATCGTTAGTTCGAGGATTTGCACATGGGAAATAACATCAAAATTTCGAATGGTTTCTTCATCGATGACATGATTATTATGGGTATGTTAAATCGATTTGCATGGTTGACTCCTTTTCATGTTTTTAAAAAATTTGCTTACACCACTGGTTTGCATATGAATCTACCAAAGTCCATTATTTATGACAGTTTGTGTGATATGGAGGCTATTTCTTATATAAAAATCCTATTTGGAATAGAGGCAGAGCTGAGGAAAACTGGTATGAAGTATCTTGTTTATCATATCAAACCATGCAGCTACAAGATTGTTAATTGGTAGTGGCTCGTGGACTATTTCTTCAAAAGGATTTATGGATGGGAAGTTAGATCCCTGTCTCTCGGAGGCCGTGTTATCCTTACCCAAGCTGTTCTCACGTAGTTGCGGGTATATCAGACTCACCTATTTCATATCCCACACTGCATTATTAACAATCTAAATCGAATCATGGCAAATTTCATTTGGGCGGAGAGCTATGCACAAAATAAATTTCATTTGGCTAAGATGTCCCACATTACATTTCCAAAGCGCATGGGAGGCTAGGGGATTATGAATATTCAATGCTTTGGATGGTATTAATTGATCAAATCATTATGGAGAGGTATATTTGGGGTTGGTACTTGGAGTAAGGTGATTAGATGCAAATACCTAAAGGAACGGGACTTTTCTATTTTGGTATCGGAAAGGAATTATAGGTACCCCGACAGGGTTGGAAATTTGGCTTAGCTTCCAAAATATAGATAAAAAATTTCTACAATATCTTGCCTAGTCTATGGGGTCGAGCCATAGAATCCTCATTGGCGCTAATTATATTCTGGGTGATGGAATGGAATGCAACATATAATATGAGTTCATTCATTGTTTAAATGGGCGCGTATATATTTATGGAGTCCAGTTTTATCTTATTGGCGGAGTCCTCGTCCTGTTTGGAAAAGCGCTCAAGAGATGGGACTAGATGGGCCAATGGAGCTGGAGTGGAATTAGATTAGTGTCGACATGAGACTTCTCGGTATATGCCGTGATGGACAATGAGAAAAACTTGTATGGTCGGGAAACATGAAGGCGAGGAATATCATGGTTGTTGATATTTATAATACCCTCTGTGGTAGGGAGGCTCAACATGGAGAAAATTATGGATTATACGCTCTCTCGAAGACCAAAATTCCTATCAAAATCATCTAATTCTCTTGGCTGGTTTATGAAAACAAAAATCTAACTTGGGAAAATTTGCAAAAGAGACAGTGCCATGGTCCTAGTATCTGTAGAATTTGAAAAATGGAAGTGGAAAGCAACAATCACATGTTTCTCAAATGTTATCGCACAGTTTAGGTATGGTAAAAGCTGGCATTTCATTTTGATTTTCTTTATAAACAATATGACAACATTGTGAACTGTATGGAGTGGTGGAGTACACAAAAGATATCATGGAGGATTATCCCCCCATTTCTATTTGGGGCTATATGGAAATGGTGGAACAAGTGCATTTTTTAGAATTCCATTGAAGACTTCATGCCGGTTTATGAGTGCACAATAAAATGTCACTATATGATTTCTTCACAGGATACTAGTAATAAAAAAACACAACACAAGCAAATTGATCCCCATCTAGAGTCCAACAGGTTTCTTTGATGGTGCGGCACAAAGGAACATTTGTGGATGTGTCTTTTGGATAGCCATATCAAAAGAATTGGAATACAAGATTCTCTAGAATGTGGGAAGTGACACAAATACCAGGGCTGAAGTAATAGCCTTGTGGGGTATTTTATGGCTTACGAACTTCCTCAATATACCTGATATTCATATTTTTGGGGATTCCAAGATTATTATTAATGTAAATGGTTGTGTAAATATCAACAAAGCACTGCTCCTTGGATGGCTATGGAGAATTAACAATCCATGAACTCAGTTCAATAATTCAACAATTAAGCACATAGGCTGAGAACATAACCAACTAGTAGATGAACTTTCAAACAGGGGTCTTCAACGTAATCTTGGTGATATGCACATTGGAATAATTTTGGGAGACAATGTTCTAGATGTTGAGGAATTTCCATTTACTAGGTAATTTCAGTTTTCTCTTTTTTCTATAATTTTGTGCATCTTTTTCTTTTTATGAATCTATTGGCCACATTATTTCTCATGTATGAGATTGGATGGAAAAGATATGGGAGGTATTATGATACACTATGTATATCGACATGGGCCACATTGCTGGTTCACTTACTTCTTTTTATCCTCTTCTAAATTTCTGAACCATTCTGCATATCGAACATGTGTGATCATATGATGTATACTAAGTCACCAGATACGCCGAATTTGAAGCATTAAATTCGAAATTCGGCGTTTTTCAAGGGAAAACGAACATATTCGTTCGAGTTCGCCATTAAATTCGGCGAACTCGAATTTCAACTCGAATTTGATTGTCTGTCAAATAAAATCGAATGAAATTCGTTTAAAATCGTTTAAATTCGGCTACATTTCATTAAATTCGTTTTTTTACCAGGCCGAGAAAACTGCAGGCGTGCCCACTGGCGCGTGAGTCTACAGCTTGAATTTTACCACAGGCGTGCTGGTGCCGCGTGCCCACTGCCGCGTGAGTATTTACCTGCGATTGTTTTTATGTTTTATTTAGGCTCATATAATCGTTAGTAACATATGGATTCGTTACATATAAATTTATAATCGTTTACGGTTTCCGTTTATCTATCCCAGCATTCCCAGCATAACATTCGATTCCTCATCCTACCGCACAAACTGCCTCGCGATTCGCAACAATTCTGTCGGGTGTATAACTATTGCCGTGCTGATTGACTGTACCAACTCCCCCGTATAACTGAACAATCACTTTCCATAATTAATTAGTGTGAAGGGTGATTTTGACCCCACAATAGCTGGGCACATGTATCGCAGATTTGCATGTTATCATTGCATGTGCATCGTTTATCGGCCCCCAAGCACTCTGTCAATCTCTGCAAAATATTTTCTAAAGCACCGTGTGAATATATGCAAGATAAGAATCACGAGATTGGCAAAATATACTTATTTATTTATTAATCTAACTTATTTTAAAGTTTAATTTGATCATTCTCAAAATTTCATTATATAAAAAATATATGTTAGAACATTAAGTACAGCGGTGGTGAGATTCAATATCAACAACCCATAAATATTTTATGACCATAGACCTCACAAAAACAATCTTAAAAAGTGAACACAGTTTTAAGACAAACGCTTTTTAACAATAACCATGCGTTCCCACAAACATCTTAAGAAAAACATTAAAATTTGACCATTATAAAAAGTTCATTATGTAAAAAATTATATATGTTAACATATTAATTGCAGCGGTGGTGATTTAACATGAACAACCCGTATATATTTTATGACCACAGTCATCACAAAACTATGACTACGACTTCCCAAAAAGAATCTTCAGAACAAACATTAAGGTTAAGAATGTTACAAGATTATGGCCACTAAGAGAACAAACATTAAGCTTAAGAATGTTACAAGATTATGGCCAGTAAGAGAACAAACATTATAAGATTATATTATATTGTTATAATGTTATGGCCACTAAGAGAATAACCACTGAGATAATGTTATAAGATTAATGTTAGATTGTAAGTGTTATAACTTTTTTAATAGTCTGATTATAAGGATAATCATGATAAAATTCACTCCATACCATTTCTCATATGCATATGATATATCTATTTTTAATATACATTTTTTTTTTCGAATTTCTATATGTCTAGTTTTATGTCGAATTTTATCGACAAAATTTGAGTTGCCGAACTTTATTCGAATTTCATGGTCCTCGAACTCGAACTCGAACTCGAACCTGGTGACTTAGGATGTATATAGTGCTATTTGTTTTTTTTTTTGGATTGGGAAGCATGTTTCCTTTCCCAGATGGATTGATGTTGTAAATGGATAAGGATGGAAGATGTCTATATTTGTATTTTGATCCTATATGATAATACATTATGCTTTTTTCGTACTGAAAACAAAAGAAAAAAAAAGGATAGAGCTAAACCAGTGAAGGTGGGTCCTCCATTCAATGGGTGGTAAACATGTGGTAAATGTAGAACGTGGTGATTTTCAAATTTCACAAATATATCTCTCTGACAACTGTACCATACCATTTGGGCCAGAACATCGGAGCGTCATCAGATTGAGAGTGTCTTAATCTGCATGGAAAGATGTTGTGTGGGATTGAGAGGATTTTAAGCCGCCAGGAAAGATGCTTTTTATCCTCTAACGGTTATATGTTAGAAAGCCTCAATATGGATCAATTCTTATAATCTTCCTCCACAGTCTGTTTAATTGCAATTTAATTATGATTTAGAAAACCTTCACGGACCACAGTTTAAAATTGTCAAGTGATGCTTCCAATTTAAATTTAAATTAACAAATATATTTTTGAATAAATATTTAAATTAAAACTATAACATAATCGTTATCAGAGTAAACTAACACAATGGTATTAGTAAATGCCATGGTTATATAGTAGGTGTTAACATAATATACGTTATTGAAATGAAATATATATATGTTATTGAAATTAATTTTATATATATATATATGTATGTATATATATATATGTATGTATATATATATATATTCTATTGTCTTACTAGTCTAAATTCATTTTAATTCAGAATGTTGAGTAAATTTGAAGTTAAAATGAATGTAGACTGGTTTAATTTCTCTTTTTAAATAAATTATGTTTCATATAAATACAATAAGCCATTTATATTTTTGTTATTATTTTATTTTTATAAAATTATTATTTTATTTTATTTTTTATATTATTACATGATATTGTAGTTTTTTTTATTCTTTTATCTTTTTGTAATTATGTAATTTGATTTAATCATACTATTAAATATTACAGCGCAACATATCACTACCATATTAGAGTGAAAAGGGCTTTTCAGAATAATACAATTCTAACTCTAAACAACTCAATCTGGAGAATTTTTCTTAAAACTCTACATCTCTTAAAAAAAACATCGGGGCCGTTATACACTTATAATATAAGTGTAGGTTTCACATTACTTTTTGGCTAGTTCTCCATTTTTTAACCCATTGGCACATAGCTCAAGAGTACGGGAAATAATGTGCTCATAAAATTATTTCAGAGAGAGCTTTTTATTTCAGAGAGAGCTTTCTAACATATAATAGTGCATATATGAGAGTTATCATTATAATGGTCAATGATATGTCCACAGACATTAATGAAATTGGGAAATCAAGAATCTGCTGTATAAGGTCCTGGGTGAGTGGCAATATATATTATTCACACGATAGTTGCAACACGTTTATGAAAATCTTTTCGGAGTTGAAACTATTATTAATGTCACCGCGTAGCGCACAGACTCTGAAACTGAAATCTGTGAGTTTTGCTTTCACAAAATGTTATTTTAATCCATGCGCCAGGTATTAAAAATGTTGCTATTGTTTCTTCGTGAAAAAGGTATTGAACCCGAAACCTATCGGTACTTAACTCCTCCCCAGTTAAGGAAATCACTGATCCAACTAACCCGTGGAGTCTTAGTGTAACATGTTAAAATCATACTAAATGTACATTTCGAATGTTTTTTAAGTTTTAAAAATCCTAATAAATATACATTTAGAATGTTTTTAAGTTTTATTATCAATATACAATATGGTTTATTTAAAAAATCATCATAATTTTGTTAACTAAACTAACACAAGTTATATTTTAAATTTTAAATTTATTTTCTAAAAATCTATTTTTTATAATTTATTTAATTAAAAGTTTTTATTAATATTATAAAATTATAATTATAATATTTTTTATTTGAATTTTTTAATATAATTTATTAATTAATTTAATATATTTTATAACATAGTTTTAAAGTCTTATGTTAATAAACAAAAAATATTTTCATTCTCACACTTTTTACATTTATTAATATATTCTCTCCCAAAAAAACTAGTTCCCTATTTCCCTATCTTCAAAAAATTTCAAACTTGATCAACAAGTGTATAATAATTTAATCAAAATTAGTTATTCTTCTGCATGTTTAGTATTATTAAAAATATATTTGGTTTCATAATGTTTGGTATTAAACATTATTAAAGATATTGATTATGGAAAAGCTAATTTTCTTTTCCTTATTAATTAATTAATTTTTTTATTAATATTAATTTTTCTAACTATATTAAAATTATTATAAAATTTTATATTGCTATTAAAATAATAACTAAAGTTATTAATATTCCTATTAAAAGTTTAAATTTATTTATAAGTTTAAAACTCTTTTAAGACTATATTCTAATATATATCATTATTTCCCTAAGTGTGATTTCTAATCAGCTAAAAAAATCATTATTTGTATTATTTAACCAATTATAAAATAAGAACAAAACAATAATAATAAAGAATATTAGAAGGTAATACGAAGATGTGATTTTCTTGTCATTTGAATCATTATTACGTCTTTATGCATATAACAAATAAATGTTCAAAATAATAATATTAACAAAATAAATAATAAGTCTCCCTGGTACTAACAAAGTATGTGTCAGAAAACCCTAGAAGAAAGGTGGGAAAGCGGCGTTCGGCTCCAAGAATGAACCCTGGTTCTGCCGCCTCCATGCCCTCGGCCGCCGGCGGGGCTCGGATCGTTCTGGCTGCGAAGGGGGTCGAGAGACTCAGGCAAAAAACAAGAATCTGTATGTCCGCTGCAGCTTTGCAAGACGGCCACACCAGGAACGCAGGCGCCGCAGGCTCATACGCGCATGCAAACCTCTTGGCCGAGAGATCTGGGGTAGCATGGCCCCGATCCCCTGCTGCCACAACGCGTTTACTCAGCCCACTTCAGAATTATGGAGCAGCGGCCAAGAATGATCACGCAGATCCCTCAGCTACTTATCCTCTGTCCGTGGCTCTTGGGAAAGAAGGGCATGCACCGATTGGCTGTACGCCTCTCACGCCCATAAGGCAACTCCAGGAAGCAGAAATCAATCAATGCATTTGCCTGCCCTCTCCACAGATCTGTAGGGGAAAGGGACTTTCGGAAGCCTCTTCAACATTTCAGATACAAATCAAGCTCATTACAGGCAAAACTATGTTACTATGGGTAAGCCAGATGGATTTAGTGCAGCATCTTAAGCAGACACTGAACATCAAACTGGGGATCCCCTCTGCAGCACAACGGCTCCTCCATGAAGGTAAACAACTTGAGGATCTCTATCCCATTTCTTTTTACGGCATTAAGAAAGATGCATCTATTATTTTAAACCTTCGTTTGAGAGGAGGAGCGGCTGGAGAACCATCCTCAGCTAAAGCATTTTCATATAAAGATGCAGTCCACGCTAAGAAGCCTGACAAGACAGATCCACCAGTTTAGGCTTCATCCAAGCCTTTTTTGGTTGACAAAGTGGAGGAGGTTCCCTCTCTAGAGATATCCTACTCTAATCTGGCAGACGACACCCAAAAATTCGTTGAAAGGGCCATCATATGCAGATTCAATGGGCTCTGGCCACGCTCAAAAGATCTTCTGGACTGGATCTATGACAACTGGACACGCAGTTGCAAGATCTACTTCTATGCAAAGGGGTATTTTATAGTGTTGTTCGACAATCTCGAGCATTATGAAAAGGCCTTAGAGGAAGGCCCTTGGTTCATGGGGACGGCAGGACTATTCCTAACACCATGGTTCCCAGACTTTGACCCAGCTTCTGCTGTTATCACAAAAGCCCCTGTATGGATCAGGCTTCCAAATCTTCCAATACATCTGTGGAAAACAAAAGTATACAGGCAAATAGGCAAC
Source organism: Pinus tabuliformis (assembly GCA_031772625.1). NCBI lineage: Eukaryota > Viridiplantae > Streptophyta > Pinopsida > Pinales > Pinaceae > Pinus > Pinus tabuliformis. The sequence continues at coordinate 1,416,399,016 of CM062818.1, read as the reverse complement.
GTTCTAGGCTGCTTTCTAATGAGAGATTATCAGAGGGAACAGCAAGGCCTCTACACATACGCCAGAATTTGTGTAGAGCTAGATCTAAGCAAGGGTCTGCCAGAGCAAATCAATCTCAAGATCAATGACACTGTTTGGACACAGTTTCTAGATTACAAAAATACTGCCTTCCGATGCCGCCATTGTCACCTAACAGGGCATCTTCAGACCTCCTGCCCATCGCTGACAGCAAGAGCGAAAAAGGGAATCTTCGCAAAAACCAAACCCAAGCGTTGGGCTCCCTGTGCTCCGCAGCCAGCTCGAAGCTCCAGCTCTCCAAGTTCGGAGGACGGGGAAAGCGACTCAGATCCAGACCAGGTGCCTCAGCCGATGGATTCACCCATGAACACTATGGGGCACTCCTATGACTCAGCTATAGCCCAGAAACGCGCCCATGAGACCTCCTCAGAATCAGAAAAGGAATTCCCGATGAAAGAGAATTCCAGTCTTCAAGTTGTCTTAGCTCATTCCCCCCAGGATGGCTGGACAAAAGTCAGCAAAAAGAAAGGGAAAAAACAATGTGTTGTAGTTTCTGCCCCTATGGGGTAATCAGGCAGTTTGTGATTTCTAGTCATCTGATGTAGCTATGAGTTTGAATCTTTCCTCCGGAACCGAGGTTGATGGATCCATCATTTCCGGTTTGCCGGTTTTTTGCTTTTCCTGATTGTACTATATTTTACTTAATAGAATTAGTCTTTATCGAGAAAAAAAAAAACAAAATAAATAATAAGTAATGATCCAATAATGAATAAGATGTAATAAAATAATAATTTACAATATAAACTATATAGCTAAAAAAAATCATAATAGAGCACTAACTGATTAATTAATTAGGGCTATTATTATCCCCTACACAAACACTCTCTCTCTCTCTCTATATGTGTGTGTGTGTGTGTGTGTCTCACTCCTCGCTCTCTTATTCCTTGTTGTTAGAGATTTGATGCAAGGGTTACATGCAGAAGAGTAACAAACATATGATTGGAGTGGTAAATAAAAAAAGAATATGCAATAGCATGACTTCTATGAAAAAATATGAGATACAAAGCAACATAATATGGAGAACATAAAAGAAGTGAACACAAAGACATGGGAAACAAAATCTTCTTTATTCATTGGTATAAAGAAATACAACAAAATCATCCCAAAGAAACTAAAGGGAGTATGCCGAGCAATTCAGATATACAACTCCCCTAAAGGAAAGTCACTTTTCGCTATCGTATTCATAAAAATTATCCTCAAAGAAGCTACAAGAAAGGTCTTAGCAGCGAACTCTCTAAATGCAAAACAATGCTCATTGAATTAACCCGTGGACTCTTAGTGTAACATGTTAAAATCATACTAAATGTACATCTCGAATGTTTTTTAAGTTTTAAATCCTAATAAATATACATTTAGAATGTTTTTAAGTTTTATTATCAATATACAATATCGTTTATTTAAAAAATCATCATAATTTTGTTAACTAAACTAACACAAGTTATATTTTAAATTTTAAATTTATTTTCTAGAAATTTATTTTTTATAATTTATTTAATTAAATTTTTTTATTAATATTATAAAATTATAATTATAATATTTTTTATTTGAATTTTTTTATATAATTTATTAATTTATTAATTAATTTAATATATTTTATAACATAGTTTTAAAGTCTTAGGTTAATAAACAAAAAAATATTTTCATTCCCACACTTTTTACATTTATTAATATATTCTCTCGCAAAAAAACTAGTTCCCTATTTCCCTATCTTCAAAAAATTTCAAACTTGATCAACAAGTGTATAATAATTTAATCAAAATTAGTTATTCTTCTGCATGTTTAGTATTATTAAAAATTTCAAACTTGATCAACAAGTGTATAATAATTTAATCAAAATTAGTTATTCTTCTGCATGTTTAGTATTATTAAAAATATATTTGGTTTCATAATGTTTGGTATTATTAAAGATATTGATTATGGAAAAGCTAATTTTCTTTTCCTTATTAATTAATTAATTTTTTTATTAATATTAATTTTTGTAACTATATTAAAATTATTATAAAATTTTATATTTCTATTAAAATAATAACTAATACTCATTACAATAAAATAAAGTTATTAATATTCCTATTAAAAGTTTAAATTTATTTATAAGTTTAAAACTTTTTTAAGACTATATTCTAATATATATCATTATTTCCCTAACTGTGATTTCTAATTAGCTAAAAAAAAATCATTATTTGTATTATTTAACCAATTATAAAATAAGAACAAAACAATAATAATAAAGAATATTAGAAGGTAATACGAAGATGTGATTTTCTTGTCATTTGAATCATTATTACGTCTTTATGCATATAACAAATAAATGTTCAAAATAATAATATTAACAAAATAAATAATAAGTAACGATCCAATAATGAATAAGATGTAATAAAATAATAATTTACAATATAAACTATATAGCTAAAAAAATCATAATAGAGCACTAACTGATTAATTAATTAGGGTTATCATTATCCCCGACACAAACACACACTCTCTCTCTCTATATGTGTGTGTGTGTGTCTCACTCCTCGCTCTCTTATTCCTTGTTGTTAGAGATTTGATGCAAGGGTTAAATGCAAAAGAGTAACAAACATATGATTGGAGTGGTAAATAAAAAAAGAATATGCAATGGCATGACTTCTATGAAAGAATATTAGATACAAAGCAACATAATATGGAGAACATAAAAGAAGTGAACACAAGGACATGGGAAACAAAATCTTCTTTATTCATTGGTATAAAGAAATACAACAAAATCATCCCAAAGAAACTAAAGGGAGTATGTTGAGCAATTCAGATCTACAACTCCCCTAAAGGAAATTCACTTTTCGCTATCCTATGCATGAAAAAGTATCCTCAAAGAAGCTACAAGAAAGGTCTTAGTAGCGAACTCTCTAAATGCAAAACAATGCTCATTGAATTGGCAATTTTGAAAACATAAATTCGCATAATCTTCTCATGTTGAGCTCCAATTCTACTAGTAGATACATGCATAAGTTCAATCATGTGCTACCTCTATCTCATTAAGGATATTTGGCCTAGTGGGAGAGCAGATGAGTGATTTGAGGGCTGATTAATCCAAATTTAAGAGTGTAATGGATCAAGTCTAAGCTATGAACACTCATCCTTTCAATAGGAGTCAGCACATTCATATGGAGTGGTGCATGGGATATTGAGTTGTACTTTCATAGATTGGTGAAGCTATCAAAGAAATAACCATGATGATCCATGCAAAAACTACTATAGTGCCCTTGCATAATTTGACCTTTTAAATGAAACATTAAGACTCGATTTTTGTTGGTTCATGATTCTTTCCAATTTCACTAATACACTTGTACATACCATTTTTTTGATGTTCAACATGTCTTGACATGTGTGATTGGGTGTGCTATTCTTTTGTGATAATAGATCACCCTTGGCATATGAGGTGAGGAGAAAATATATAGCCGATACATCATTTTTTCTTGCGTGATGATGAGTCCTACTAGCTTCTCACGAGAGATGAAAGAGTTGAGATATTTTAAAATAGACCATAGAACCCAATGTTTATAGAAGATATGTATAAAAAACCCACACGACGTATTCCATCCTCGTCAACATGGATGTTGGTCAAAATATATTTATTATATTTCCAAAATTTAATTATCGATATAAGGCCGTAATACTTGGAGATGCTAGCAAAATATATGTCGGATCAAAGCATATTTTAGTCTATGCTAACAACCAATGCTAGAACGAACTAACACTGAGGATTATAACTTGTCACTCGACAATGAGATTCTAATGCTTACCAATTTTTGAACCACAATCTTTACCGGCAGACAATGTTCATGTTGTTTTTCTTATATATTAGGTCTTGAGAGTTTAGCAGTTTCAATCTTGTAGTGATGTATACAAGAGAAAACAATAAGCATCCTACCCAAAAGTTACTTGAGAAAAAAATAAATTCCTCAAAAGAAATCTAAAACACACACATTTGATGCATGAAAACAAAGTAAAATAATGCAATATAAATACATCAAATGGTACACACTTCATTTCATAAACTTGTAGAAAGAAAGTAAATGTGAGTACAAGATGAATTTTCTCCTATACTATTTATATAAAAAAAATATCTCTATAAAATAACCCATCTAACACTTCATTTACACTCATATAAAAATAAAATTTAACAATAAATAACAAACCAACTTATTTACCATACATTAAAAAAATCAACATAATAACAAAATAATAAAAATAATTTTAATATATATATATATAAATCAAATACATGTATTAATAAACTTGATAATACACATGAAATCTGTACCAAACAATAGACCTAAATATATTAACGAAACTTGATAATAATTAACTAAACAATTCATAAGCAACAAAATACGATAACATGTAAACCAAAGAGTATACCAACTAAATAAACAACGAAGAGAAGACAATGTATAACAACTATGTAATAATTAATGTGAAAATGTAAAACAATTATGTAATAAAAAATAATATAATATCAACACACAATAGCAACGGCTGATCCATAACAACAAAATAAAAATCGCTTTAACACCAAACCTAAAAATCTATGTGCATCTATACTATGACACGTAGAGAGTTATGACTCATTACAGTGCTATGATAAAGGCATTGGATTTTAGAATAGAGGAACTCAGGAATATTAAAGTGATGTAGAAATATTGTGGCTCAAGGAAAGTAAATGAACAAATCGTTAAGTGTTATCACTTGTAGAGGGTGGAATATGTAATGAGCAATTTGGAGTACGTGAGAAAGAAAATTGCCTAGCAAGAAAAATGATAGAGATTGTATGTCTATTAATTTATAAAATTAAAATATTGTGAAATTGGAATTGAATAGAAAGTAAATAAGAAAATGAGGTGACAGTTTAAATTAATAATAAAAGGCAAGGACATTATTTGGATTTAGTTTCCTTTATCAGCTTAGATGACATTTTTAGAGAGATTAATTCAATTCATAGTAGTGAATTCATAGAGTTATACACAAAATTGTAGCAACAATCAATTCTTCATTTAAAACTCAAACTTTAACTCCTCAACAACACAATAGTAGAATTTATATCCACATGATGATGATCTCCTCTTACAATTATTCCATTTATACACGGACACATCGTGTCTCAAACTTCAACAAATTTCTTAAGTGCATTGAAGTCTTATTCTCATGGATGGTATAAATGAATCGTGCTTTATTTCCTTGGATCAACTACGCAATCAAAGAAGCACTACAACCAATAGAGGACCCTCACACCAATTTGGATTGATCTAGTAGCCGAATAGTGTATACTTTGCAAATGGTCCAAGCACAATAGAGAAACTAACTATGGATTTTGATCCAAAAATAATTATAGATATCTACAATCTTGAACCTATCCTCTTTAGAACCCACGTGGTAGTTCTAGTATCGGATTCATGGAGGTATGTCAACAACCAAAGGCATGTACCAAAAATATATGGTTGGTGCCAAAATTCTCCTATTTTTAAAATATGTTTATTTATGCTCACGTGAATGCCAACTATAGTTTGAATGAATCATATAACAATCATATATTTATCCTTTTAAACATTAAAGATATTGAAAAAATATGCATTAACCATGCAAAATGTATAACAATGAATGGCAGTAGATAATGGAGGTTTATGGTACATTTTAGCAAAAATGAAAGAAAAGGTGCAATGATGAATCTATTAAAAAATGTGACAAAAGTGGATGCAAACAATAACTTTAACTAACATGATTACAAATACATAAGACAAGTTATGTCAAAAGATGTTGAAGAATATATTTGCCATATTTTGAAGTAGATGACATGAAATATATATATATATATATATATATATATATATATATATATATATATATATAAATGGGATAAACATCCATGAGAATTTGAACCGATGACCTTTTTACATGGAGTGCCTTAATAATGCACCCATTCATCGCCAATCCAAAGCTTTGTGGGAGACATGGAATCAATATTGGCAAGATGTTATATGAAAGTTGTGCTGCAATGAAGGGTGGCTAGAATCTTTTGAAGGGTAACAAATTCAAAAATGGGTGAGTTTCTTGCTTCCAAAAGTAATATTTGTACACTTGAAAAAAGAATGTAATAGTGGTTTGGAATGTAAAAACATGGAAACAAGTGTCCTAAATGTGTGGTGACCTATGTGATGATTTAAGAGAGTTAATATAAAGGATGGGGGGTCGTTTCGTTATTATTGATGTGAGGAAAATGGAATTGATTGATTATGAAAATGTTTTACTACAATGTGGTGGTGTGAGAGGCCAAGTGAAAATGTTGTGGTGCATTTGTTGTGATCAATCAAATGAGTGCCTAGGAAGGGTGGTCGCTAATGAAGCAAGAAGAAGAAATGTGTACATCTTTCAACTCATGCAAATAAATGGTTCCTAGGTGGACGGTGATGGTAATCGATGCTTGTAATGTAATGGGGACTACTATATGGGTCGACCCATGCTGATGAAATCTTACTAACTATCATAAACATTTATCACGTGTAAGTACAAGGTGATGGTAAATGTGGTAAGAGATGAGGGCCCAATGTTTAGCTTAGGGGCTTGCATTGGGATATGCAAATTTAATGGGGGGGATTCTATTATGTTAGTGAGAAATTATACCTTAGTTTTCAAACCAAATGTGTGGTCATCATGTCAAGTGCGAAAAATATCATATGATCATGACATAAGTACCCAACATGAAAGTAAGACATAGATATAATCGATTAAAAAAAAAGTATATTTGATGCAGTGAAATAACAATGATTTCAAGCATGGTAAGGGCCAAAAACTAAAAAAAATGGCACATTCAATTGAAGATTCCATGGTGAAGTATGTTGTGACCTATACCAATCATGAGAATGGTTTTGAAAAGAGAGTTCATCGGTTTAAGTACAAGTGTTTGGAATATGTTAAGGTGGGGCATATATAAGGTGGTGACTCCCATAATTCCACCTCATTTGTAATCTAGTGAGCTGGTGAGTGAGTGAGCCAATAAAAACTTCTATAATTATTTCACATTCATTGGAGTAGCTATTTTAGTTGCAATTGGAGCTATGTGAGTCCTACCTCTTTGATCATTGTCAAGTTTTTAGCTAGGGAAGGTGGGCCATATAGTATGGTGTTCTATAATCTAAATTAGTTTCTAGGACCCATATCCACATGGGTGTCTTAATGTGAGTCATGGTGCTCTCACAATAAAGCAGTAATAGTCATGGAAATGATCATTAGTATAACATGTGTATTGAATATGTAAACCACACAAGAAGTGATTGACGATTGCATAGATGCGTGCAACTATGAGTGACTTTTTTGTGTAGGGTGGCACACCAAAATGGTGAAAAATTGTGGAAATTGTCATGACTGTGGCTTGAATAGCTGTGATGATATCCCCCTGCTAAGGTATTTAACAAATATTGTGATCAGACAGTTGTTTTAGGAATAACTATGTTGTCACCCACACAATTGTAATTGGCATAATTGTGAAAATTTCCACGACTACAAAAGAAATAGTCACGGTGATCTAGTAGGTTAGGTGTGTTTCTACATGACCCCTCCTTACATGCAAATGGTGGTTCATTAGTGATGGTTAACATACAAAAAGATTAGTGATGCAGTGGCTGACAACCCACATGCTTCAACTCACCTAGTGAGGTGGGGTCTACTCTAGTACTTTGACGTCCTTTTAATATGTTCGTAGGAGGATCTCTTAAGTTTTTCGATAGTTTTATGGTAGCCACACCATGAGGTTTTCAATTTGTGAAGGAGTGAGCTTGTCATATTTGATGAGGTATATATTTGCTTCTTGGTAGGGCTACACAAATAGTGAAAGGAGGTGCTCATCGAGCCTTCACACTTAATGATAGCTTTGGAGGAATGGGTTGAGTAGTGGTGCAATGTTTCAAATATTAAGGGTGGGACTATACAGATCATATTGATTAAGGATGTGGCACTCGTTTTTGCCACCACCATGAATTTTCATATTTTTAGAGGGGTAACCCTGCACCATATTATGGGATGATAGAATAGAATACTACACCGAGTGCATAGGGTAAGCTTCCACGATTTGAATCATTTGATGCATGATAGCCTATTATTTTAGTTTATGAAGGAGGTGGGTTGTCAACTCCAGTAGTTCATATTATAGACTCTCCTCTATACTCCTTAATGAGTGAGTCTTTTTACTCCAACCCATCAACATGGCACTAGTGGCTCATAGTTTACGTCGAACGTGGAGATGGGGGTAGCTCATGATTTGAGAGGGAGGGTGGAGGTTGGTAGATACTTGATGAAGATGGCTTGATCATGTCTGTTATTGAAGCCATAAATCAGACTAGATTTCCTCTATGTGAGGATGGATTTTCATGATGAACCAGACATGGGTCATCCCTTAGGTGTTAGATGGGGTCCCTTAGGTATGTATTTGATTTTATTTGTTATGTTATTTATGTTACTTAATACCGTTATCATTTAATTTTTTATGTGATGACATTGATAGTAGTTTTCTTTGTGTTTGCAGATATGGGATCTCGCGATTGAGAAATATTAGCTATATGAGATCAGCCTCATGGCAATTCTCATACACGAGGAGTATTTTATATTAGGCAGGTGCAAATTGTTAAGGGGGAAATAAAGTGGCACTAGATACCACAACAACATGGTTAATTTGACATAGGTGGTGGTGCCCACCCCAAGGAAGAGGGGGACCAGGCAGAGCTTTTTCAGGAGAAATGTGATATGCAAGATCGAGTATTTTGCCTTGAGGCTAGGGAGATTGACGTGCACCAGTGGATGGTGATGATTTTGATGGGGATCCTAGAGGTTGGATCGACCATGCTAGGAGAGGACATAGTTTATGCTTTGGTGACATGTATAATGAGTGGTGGTCGATATTAGAAAGGGCAATAGTGACAACATTGACAACTTGACTGATACTAGTTCCTAACTACAGAGAGTCACATGAATCTTTTATTGGTGGTAGAGGGAAATTGGGCTTTTCTCCAGAACTACCTCCTCCCTAGATGTTAAATTGGCATATGCACTAGGGGAAGAACCCATTATGAGGAACCCCCCCCCCCCCCACTTTTTCACTATGGCCCATTTTTAGTGGCTAATAGCCCCTTGATTATGTAAATTGTATATTTGATACATACATACATACAGACACACACACACACACACACACACACACATATATATATATATTTTGAGCTCTCATAATATGTCTTATTGATGTGATGATATGTATGATGTGATGTATACTTATTATGCCACGTGTCTTTGACATGCTTCTAAATGATGATTATATGGTTAATGTGATGCTTGCTAGTCTAGGATGTTATTTTCTATTTTATTGATGTCATGGTTCTTATGTCTTGGCATGTGTGAGAGAGTGAAATCATTAAAGCTCCATACTAACAATTGAACATGTTGTTGCTTATGAAACAAGCGAGGATCACCAATTTGGAATGTCTTATTTAGTTGTGCAATGACATGTTGGGAATCAATGAATGAATGCATGTGGAAAATGCAAAAGTGGATGGCATCAACCAAGAGCCCTATGTTAGTATTGTATCGGCTTGGTTACTGATAGGTAACCCGATACAAACTCTATTTCTATGGAGAGGGGTTTTATCTAGGATGTAAATGTCCTAGGCTACCAAATATATGTTTTGCAACCATCGAGCAATCCCACCAAAAAATTGAATGAATTAAGTTGGTGGTTAGTTCATCTGTCACACAATGAAATGAGTATACATTAACATACATGATAAACAGATTATCAACATACAAAAACTATAAAGTATGTACAACATAGTAATGTACGGAGAGATAGGTTACGTCGTGATGAGCAAAACATTTTTAGATAGAGTTGATTAACAAGGTCTTTGAGACAGCTTCCATCAAGCTCACTCAAGTTGTATACTCCTTTGAGGAGAAAATTCTTGAATATAGAGGGTCCCTTCCATAATGTTTCAAGATTTGTTAAACCTAAGGCTTCATTAGAGACATCATAAAATAATACTATATCTCCCTCATTGAACGAGTGGGGAGCTATAGTGCAGTTGAAGGAGACTTTGGATAATTTCTTGGTAACCTCATTATGATCGGGAGAGGTTCGTCCATTTTCATCAATTTGTTTGAGTTTTATGAGGCACTACTTAAGGGGAGAAGTGTTAGGGTGCAATTCCACTGTGGTGTATAGTGTAGGGGTTTCATACTCAAGTGGGAATATTATTTTCATTTCTATTCATTTCCTTCCAAATATTTCAAACTTCTATATTTTGTATGCTCCATCCAATAAAAATCAAGCATTCATTAATAATAGCTTATCTTATAAAATCCTTATGAGAGAATGTGATTGACCATACATGAAATCAAACAAATTCATAGAAATATGTGAAGTATTTGCTACCATAGTTGGGAATCACCATCATGATTATTGTTACTATTAGTCACACAAAATGGTTGCAAGTCGAAATAGCCACTAGTTAGCAACGATAGCATGGAAAACTATATTTCTTGTTACGTTAATGTATATTTTTTATATGTGCGCTATACGTAAAATTTCCATTCTCAAATTTAATTCTTTCTAATGATTGTGTTATTCAAATTTTGGTTAATTGTGTTCTTGTCATTTTGTTAATTTAATTTTTCTGCATCAATGCAATCTGAAAGAGCAACACAATCACTATTGTGTAATAAGACAATTCAGCTAGTGACCATTTGTGATTTCCTATGTGGCCTATGATAGTGGGGTAAAGTAATGATCGCCTTCTTAACCTGGAAGAAGTGTGAAAAGGAGTCATATTTATGGAACAAAGATTTTTTCTAGTCAAGATACATCTAGGGAAATATTGATTGCACGTTCAATTCCCAAGGTTTCAGAAGGTATGAAACTAGTGATTGTGGAGGAAATATCTAGTGCACTTTAGTTCAATGACAACAATATAAATGTTACAAGAATAACAAAAGTAGCTTTTGAACTTTCTAAGATGAATAGAAAATCCAAACATGCACTCTATTTATATTGGAGAGTGGTTACAATCTTCCATTGTTAGTGGTTTCAATCTATGCATTGATAATGTGTGTAAACCTATCCCCTACGACACCATGGAATGCAAAACCAACGTGAATCCATTTTGTTCCAAAGAATTGAAAAGGTTGAAGATAGTGAATTGGACTACTGCATGCAATGGTAGTCACAATGGTTATGTGCCCTTGTTTCCCTCCTCCAAGACATTTGAGAAAGTTTATCCACACACTTTCCTTATCCAAAAAAACAAGAAAAGAATTATTTGTAGCTCCCATTATGAAATCTGAAATTCAGCTATATTAATTAAACTATCATATCACTTATCCTTTTCACTGTTGTAAATTACATATGCTCCAAATATTCGATATTAAAATCTAATTTGAACCTAGAATCTCACCATTTTTAATATATAATATATTAAAACTGATAAACCTATTTTTAATATATATATAGAGTAAATACATATATTAATACACATAAAATCTGTACCAAACAATAACGCTACATATATTAACAAAACGTGATAATAATTAACTAAACAATGCATAAGCAACAAAATACGATAACATAACGCTACATATATTAACAAAACGTGATAATAATTAACTAAACAATGCATAAGCAACAAAATACGATAACATGTAAACCAAACGGTATAACAATTAAATAAACAACGAAGAGAAGACAATGTATAACAACTCTGTAACAATTAACGTGAAAATGTAAAACGATTATGTAATAAAAAATCATATAATAAGAAGTTAAGAACACATAATAGCAATGGCTGATCCATAACGGCAAAATGAAAATCGCTTTAACACCAAACCTAAAAATCTATGTGCATCTATATTATGACACGTAAAGAGATAGGACTCATTACAGTGTTATGATAAAGGCATTGGGGAGTAGAATAGAGGAACTCATGAGTATTAAAGGGAATATGATAAAGGCATTGGGGAGTAGAACAGAGGAACTCATGAGTATTAAAGTGATGTAAAAGTATTGTGGCTCAAGCAAAGTAAATGAACAAATCGTAAATTGTTATCAATGGTAGAGGGTGGAATATGTAATGAGTAATTGCTCTAGCAAAGTAAATGAACAAATCGTAAATTACAATGGTAGAGGGTGGAATATGTAATGAGTAATTTGGAATATTTAGAAAGAAAAGCGCTTCGTGAGGAAAATGATAGAGATTATAGTTTTTTTAATGGGAAGATTAGTTGGTTTTGAGAATGAAGCATATTAGTTTGTTTGAAACGTCAACCAAATCCTAACGATGTGATTAATTCGAAAGACTAATATCTACATTATGGATCACAAAAATCTTAGATCTAAGATTGATCTTATTAATTTATAATGAAATTAACAAATTAAAATATTTCGAAATTGGAATTGAATAGCACATAAATAAAAAAAATGAGGTGACAGTCTAAATTATCAACAAAAGGTGAGGACATTATTTGGATTTAGTTTCCTTTCCTAAACTAGATGACAATTTTAGAGAGATTAATCTAGTTCATAGTAGTGAATGCATAGAGTAATAAACAAAATTGTAGCGACAATCAATTCTTCATTTAAAACTCAAACTTTTTCTCTTCAACAACACAATAGTAGAATTTATATTTGCATGATGATGATCTCCTCTTACAATAATTCCATTTATACACAGATACATCATGCCTCAAACTCCAACAAATTTCTTGAGTGCATCGAAGCCTTATTCTCATGGATGGTTTAAATGAATCATGCCCTATTTTCTTAGATCAACTATGTAATCAAAGAAGCACTGCAAATAATATAGGAACCTCATGCCAATTTGGATTGATCTAGTAGCTGAATAATGTATACTTTGCAAATGGCCTGAGCACAATAGAGAAACCAACTATAGATTTTGATCCAATTTTTTTTATAGATATCTACAATCTTGAACCTATCCTCTTCAGAACCCATGTGGCAGTTTTGGTATCGGATTCATGGAGGTATGCCAAAAACCAAAGGCAATTACCAAAAATATATAGTTGGTGTCAAAATTCTCTTGTTTTCAAAATATTTTTATTTGTGCTCACATGAATGCCAACTATAGTGTGAATGCATTATATAACCATCATATATTTATCGTTTTAAACACTAATGGTGTGGAAAAATTATGAATTAACCACACAGAATGTATAACAATGAATGGCAGTAGATAATGGAGGTTTATGGTGCATTTTTAGCAAAAATGAAAGAAAATGTGTAATGATGAATCTATTAAAAAATGTGAAAAAAGTGGATGCAAACATTAACTTTACCTAACATGATTACAAATAAATATGACAAGTCTCGTCAAAAGATGTTGAAGAACATATTTGCCATATTTTGAAGTAGATGACATGAAATGAATATATATATATATATATATATATATATATATATATATATATATATATATATATATATATATATATATATATATATATATATATATATATATATATATATATATATATAGATATGGATAAACACCCATGGGAACTTGAATTGATGACCTTTTTGATGGAGTGCCTTAAGAATGCACCCATTCATCGCCAGCCCAAAACCTTGTGGGAGGCATGGAATCAATATTGATGAGATGTTATATGAAAGTTGTGTTGCGATGAAGGGTGGATAGGAAATTTTGAAGGGTAACAAATATAAAAATGGGTTAGGTTCTTGCTTCCAAAAGGGATCTTTGTACAGTTGCAAAAATAATGTAATAGTGGTTTGGAATGTACAAACATGGAGACAGGTGTCCCAAATGTGTGGTGACCTATGTGATGGTCTATGGGAGTTAATACAAAGGATGGGGCTCGTTTGGTTGGTTTGATGTGAGGAAAATGAAATTGATTGATTGTCCAAATGTTTTACTACAATGTGGTGGTGTGAGAGGCCAAGTGCAAATGTCGTCATGCATTTCTTGTGATTAATCAAATGAGTGCCTAGGAAGGGCAGTCACTAATTAATTGAGAAGAAGAAATGTGGAAATCTTTCAACTCATGCAAATGAATGGTTCCTAGGTGGACGGGGATGGTAATCGATGCTTGTAATGTAATGGGGACTACTATATGGGTCGACCCATGGTAGTGAAATCTTACTGACTATCGTAAAAATTTATCATGTGTGAGTACAAGGTGATGGTAAATGTGGTAAGATATAAGGGTCAAATGTTTAGCTTAGGGGTTTGCATTGGGCTATGCAAATTTTATGGGGGGGAGCAATCTATCATGCTAGTGAGAAATTATACCTTAGTTTTCAAACCAAATGTGTGGTCATCATGCCAAGTGTGAAAAATATCCTATGATCATGATACAAGTACCCCACATGAAAGTAAGCAATAGATATAATCAATTAAAAAAAAACATATAATTGGCACATTGAATTGAAGATTCCATGGCGAAGTATGTTGTGACCTGTACCAATCATGCAAATGGTTTCGAAAAGAGATTTCATGGGTTTAAGTAAAAGTGTCTGGAATATGTCAAGGTGGGGCATATACAAGGTGGTGAGGCCCATGATTCCACCTCATTTGTAATCTAGTGAGGTGGTGAGTGAGTGAGCCAATAAAAACTTCTATAGTTATTTCACATTCATTGGAGTAGCTATTTTAGTTGCAATTGTAGCTAAGAGAGTACTACCTCTTTAATCATTATCAAGTTTTTAGCTAGGTAAGGTGGCCCATATAGTATGGTGTTGTGTAATCCACATTAGTCCCTATGACCCACATCCACATAGGCATCTTAATGTGAGTCACGGGGTTCTCACAGTAAGGCAGTGATAGTCATGGAAATGGTCATTAGTATAACATGTGTATTGAATATAGAAACCACACAAGAAAGTGATGCATGATTGCATATATGTGTGCAGCTATGAGGGATTTTTTTTTTTGTGTAGGGTGGTGCATCTAAATGGTGAAAATTTGTGGAAACAGCCACGACTGTGGCTTCAATAGCTACAATGATATCCCCTTGCTAACGTATTGAACAAATATTGTGATCAGACAGTTTTTTTACGAATAACTATGTTGTCACCCACAAAATTGTAATTGGCATAATTGTGAAAATTTCCACGACTACACAAGAAATAGTCACAGTGATCTAGTAAGTTAGGTGTGTTTTTACATGACCCCTCCTTACATGAAAATGGTGGTTCATTAGTGATAGTTAACATACACAAATATTAGTGATGCAGTGGCTGACAACCCACATGCTTCAACTCACCTAGTGAGGTGGGGTCTACTCTAGTACTTTGACTTCCTTTTAATATGTTCATAGGAGGATCTCTTAAATTTTTCGATAGGTTAATGGTAGCCACACCATGAGGTTTTCAATGTGTGAAGGAGTGAACTTGCCATATTTGATGAGGTATATATTTACTTCTTGGCAAGGCTACACCAATGGTGGACAGAGGTGCTCGTCGAGCCTTCACACTTAATGATAAATTTGGAGGAATGGGTTGAGTAGTGGTGCAATGTTTCAAAAATTAACGTTGGGACTATAAAGATCACATTGATCAGGTATGTGGTACTAGTTTTCGCCACCACCATGAATTTTCATATTTTTAGAGGGGTAACCCCACAGCATATTATGGGATAATAGATCAGATTACTACACCGAGTGCATAGGGGAAGCTTCTACGATTTGGCTTATTTGATGCACGATAGCCTATTATTGTAGTTTATGAGGGAGGTGGGTGGTCAACGTAGTTCAAATTCCAGACTCTCCTCTATACTCCTTTTCTGAGTGTGTCATTCTAATCCAACCCATCAGCATGGCACTAGTGACACCTAGTTTACGTCGAGTGTTGAGATGGGGGCAACTCATGCTTTGAGAGGGAGGGGAGAGGTTGGTAGATACTTGATGAAGATGGCGTGATCATGTTTTCTATTGAAGCCATAAATCATACTAGATTTCCTCTATGTGAGGATGGATTTTCATGATGACCCAGACATGGGTCATCCCTTAGGTGTTAGATGGGGTCCCTTAGGTATGTATTTGATTTGATTTGATATGCTATTTATGTTATTTAGTACCTTTTTCATTTAAATTTTTATGTGATGACACTGATAGTAGTTTTCTTTGTGTTTGTAGATATGGGACCTTGTGGTTGAGAAATATTAACTATATGAGATCAACCTCATGGAAATAGTCATAGATGAGGAGTATTGCATATTGGGTAGGTGTGAATTGCTATGGGGGAACTAAAGTGGCACTAGATACCAAAACAACATGGTCAATTTGACATAGGGGGTGGTGCCAACCCTGAGGAAGAGGGGGCCCAAGGAGAGCTTCGTGAGGAGAAACGCGATATGCAAGATCGAGTACTTTTCCTTGAAGCTAGGGAGATTAATGTGCACTAGTGGATGGTGATGATTATGATGGGTATCCTAGAGGCTAGATCAACAATGCTAGGCGAGGACGTAGTTTATGCTTTGGTGACATACATAATGAGTGGTAGTCGATATTGGAAAGGACAGTAGTGGCAACATTGACAACTTGACCGATACTAGTTCCTAACTACAAGGAGTCACATGAGTCTCCTATTGGTGGTAAAGGAAAATGGGGTTTTTCTCCAACACTACCTCCTCGCTAGATGTTATATTGGCATATACACCAGGAGAAGAACCAATTATGAGGATTCCCCTCACTTTTTCACTATGGCCTATTTTTTATGGCTAATAGCCCCTTGATATATGAAAATTGTATATTTTATACATACATACAGACAGAAAGATAGACACACACACACACACACACACATATATATGATATTTTGACCTCTCATAATATGTCTCATTGATGTGATGATATGTATCATGTGATGAATACTTATTATGCCATGTATGTTTGACATGCTTCTAAATGATGTTTGTATGGTTAATGTGATGCTTGTTCATCTAGGATGTTATTTACTATTTTATTGATATCATGGTTCTTATTTCTTGGCATGTGTGAGAAAGTAAAATGATTAAAGCTCCATACTAACAATTTAACATGTTGGTACTTATGAAACAAGCGAGGATCACCAATTTGGAATGTCTTATTTAGTTGTGCAATGACATGCTACGAATCAATGAATGAATGCATGTGGAAAATGCAAAGGTGGGTGGCATCAACCAAGAGCCCTTTGTTAGTATTGTATCAGCTTGGTTACCGATAGGTGACCCGATACAAACTCTATTTCTATGGAGAGGGTTATTATCTGGGATGTAAAAGGTCTAGGCTACCAAAGCTATATTTTGTGACCATCAAGTAGTGCCACCAAAAAAATCAATGAAGTAAGTTGGTGGTTAGTTCATCTGTCACACAATGAAATGAGTATAAATTAACATACATGATAAAGACGTTATCAACATACAAAAATTGTAAAGTATGTACAACACAGTAATGTAGGGAGATATAGGTTCCCTCGTTATGAGCAAAACATTTTGAGATAGAGTTTATTAACAAGTTCTTTGAGACATTTTCGATCAGGCTCACTCAAGTTGTATAATCCTTTGAGGATACAATTCTTGAATATATAGGGTCCCTTCCATAATGTATCAAGATTCCTTAAACCTAAGGCTTCATTAGAGACATCATAAAATAATACTATATCTCCCTCATGGAATAAGTGGGGAGCTACACTGTATTTGAAGGAGGCTTTGGATAATTTCTTGGTAACATCATTATGATGGGGAGAGGTTCATCTATTTTTATCAATGTGTTTGAGTTTTATGAGGCGCTACTAAAGGGGAGTAGTGTTAGGGCGCAATTCCACTGTGGTGCACAGTGTAGGGATTTCACACTCAATTGGGACTATTATTTTTATTTCTATTCATTTCCTTCCAAAGATTTCTAACTTCTATTATTTGTATGCTTCAGCCAATTAAAATCAAGCATTCATTAATAGTAGCTTATCTTATAAAATCCTCATGGGAGAATGTGATTGACCATACAAGAAATCAAACAAATTGAAAGCGATCTGTGAAGTATTTGTTACCATAGTTGGGAACCATTATCAGGATTATTGTTACTAATAGTCGTAGAAAATGGTTGCAAGTCGAAATAGCCACTTGTTAGAAACAATAGCATGGAAAACTATATTTCTTGTTACATTAATGTATAATTTTTATATGTGCTCTATACGTAAAATTTCCATTCTCAAATTTAATTGTTTCTAATGATTGTCTTATTGGAAATGTTGGGTAATTGTGTTATTGTCATTTTGTTAATTTCATTTTTCTGCACCAATGAAATGTGAAATAGCAACACAATCACTAGTTTGTAATAAAACAATTTAGTTAGTAACCATTTGTGATTTCCTATGTGGCCTATGATAGTGGGGTAAACTAATGATCACCTGTTATGAAACCAGCTCAAGAAAAGATAGAAAAGATAGAAAAGATAGATCAATGCCTTAGAATTCAACCTCTTCGAGGGGGCAACCTCCTTTACATTACATAAATGAACAATTCTTGGATGATTCAAATGACAAAACCTCCTTTCTATATATAGGAGTCTAAGGAGTCACAATATAACCCAGCTGACCTAACAATAATAATATAAAGCCACAAAAATAATAATAGAGGGATTCTATGGGGAAAAGTAATAACAATATGGGGATAATAAGGGCACAACAATATTAATAAAGGATGAAACTACAATAGTAATGGGGTAATCACTAGTATTATAGGGACCCAACATGCCCCTCTCCTTCAAAAAAGTGTTGTCCTTAATGCTTGAGTAGTTCTGGATGCTTCTGTATAAAATTCTCATCCTCCCATGTGGAATCTTCAGCAGATAAGTTCTTCCACTTGATAAGATACTCTGAAATTCCTCGTCAAGTTATGGCAATATTGTTTGAACTGGGAGCTTGTCACCTATAACCTTCTTTAAACATGAAACATGGAAAACTAGGTGCAATCGAGAAGTTGCAGGAAGCTCCAATTTGTATGCCATAGTACCAATCTTTTGCAACACCTTGTACGGACCATAATACTTTGGTGATAATTTATTATCCTTCTTAGCTTGCTTGAGGGACATTTTCTTATATGGTTGTAGCCGTAGGAATACCCAATCACCTACATCAAAACTTCTTTCGCTGCGATGTTGATCTGCTTGTTGTTTCATTCTATTATGTGCCAACACGAGGTTATCCTTTAAGAGTTGGAGGACTTGTTGTTGATGTTCGATGTGATGTTCCACTGCATGAACCTTAGAATTTTCTCTTAAATATGATGTGATGGATGGTGTCTGATATCCATAAAGTGCCATAAATGGGGTCATTTTTGTTGTTGTATGGAAGGAAGTGTTATACCACCATTCAGCCAGAGGCAACCATTTGACCCATTGTGTCTGTTTATCAGATACAAAGCAACGAAGATATCCTTCCAAACATTTGTTTACTATCTCAGTTTTCCCATCAGATTGAGGATGATAAGATGAGCTATGAGCTAACTGAGTACCAAGACAAGAAAATAATTTTGTCCAAAAAGTTCCAGTGAAAATTGGATCTCTGTCACTTACAATAATCTTTGGGTTTCCATGTAGCTTTTGAATTGATTCCATAAATGCAGTAGAAATTGTACTGGCTTTAAATGGATGTGATAATGCACAAAAGTGTGCATACTTGGTAAGTCTGTCAACTACCACCATGATGACACTCTTTCCTCAAACTTGGGTAAACCTGTGATAAAATCCATTGAAACCTCCTCCCAACGTTGGCTTGGAATGGATAAAGGTTGTAATAGACCCGGTGTCATAATTGTTTCAACTTTATTTTGTTGGCAAACCAAACATTCCGCCACAAATTTTTGAATATCTGATTTAAGGCCATCCCAAAAAAATTCCTTTTTAACCCTGTGGTAAGTTCTTAAAAATCCTAAGTGCCCTCCTAAGGGAGAAGTGTGCAATTCCATAAGAATCTTTTGTTTTAGTTGGGAATTCTTACAGAGGTATAAGCGATCTTTGTACCATAAAGAATCATTTTTCCAGCTAAATGTATTAGACGTACTGGAATCTTGTTGTAACTTTCGAATAAGTGCCCACACTTCTTCGTCATTCTTCCATTCCTCCTTTGCTTCGTTTATCCAATCTAGTTGGATAATAGAAATGGCACACAACAATGCTTCCACATCCTCATCCTTTCTTGAGAGTGCATCTGCCACCACATTTTGCTTTCCTTTTTTGTAGATGATTTCAAAGTCATAACCCAACATCTTTGTGACCCACTTTTGTTGCTCTTCAGAGGATAATCTTTGTTCTAAAAAGTATTTAAGGCTATCATGATCCGTTTTTACCTTGAAGTGTCTTCCCATTAGGTAGGGTTGCCATTTCTTAAGTGCATGGAGTATTGCCAACATTTCCTTCTCATAAATAGCTTTGTGTAAAAAATTTCCCTTGATTGGATGACTTTCAAAAGCAATGGGTCTTTCATCTTGCATTAAAACAACACCAATTCCATTTCCTGAAGCATCACATTCCACAATAAAGGTTTTTGTGAAGTCTGGTGTAGCTAAGACCGGTGCTTGGCACATTGCCTCTTTAAGATGTTCGGAGGCCTTTGTTTCTTCTAGAGTCCATAAAAATGCATCTTTCTTCAATAATGTTGTTAGAGGTGCTGCTATTCTCCCATAATTCTTAACAAACTTGCGATAATACCCTGTCAAGCCGAGAAATCCTTGCAGATGCTTTATGGATGTGGGAATTTTCCATTCCTTAATGGCTTTAATTTTGCTAGGGTCTACTTTAACTCCTTCATGAGATACAATATGTCCCAGATATTCCACCTCTTGTACTCCAAAGAAACATTTGGATCTTTTTGCATATAATTCTTTCTCCTCCAATAGTTGTAGCACCCTGTCAACATGTTCAACATGATCCTTCCAAGACTTTCTCTAGATTAGTATATCATCAAAAAATACTAACACAAAT
Source organism: Pinus tabuliformis (assembly GCA_031772625.1). Classification (NCBI taxonomy): domain Eukaryota; kingdom Viridiplantae; phylum Streptophyta; class Pinopsida; order Pinales; family Pinaceae; genus Pinus; species Pinus tabuliformis. The sequence goes on along the minus strand of CM062818.1, from coordinate 1,416,377,941 downwards.
TTTCTAAGGAATGGTTTGAAAATGGAATTCATCAAACCTTGAAATGTTGAAGGTGCATTGGTAAGGCCAAAAGGCATGACCAAAAATTCATAATGACCCTCATGAGTTCTAAATGCTATTTTCGGAATGTCTTCAGTCTTCATTCTGATTTGATAATATCCTGAATGAAGATCCAAATTGGTGAAGTAAATTGATCCATGCAATTCATCCAGTAATTCATCAATGACAGGAATGGGAAACTTATCTTTAATAGTGAGCTTGTTGAGCTCCCTATAATCCGGACACATGCGCCATGATCCATCCTTCTTGTGCACTAATACTACTGGAGCAGAGAAAGAACTTTGACTCGGTTGAATTACACCAGCCTCTAGCATTTCTGCAACCATATGTTCAATTTCACTCTTTTGGGCATAGGGATATCTGTACGGCCTGATGTTTGGAGGAACACTTCCTGGAATCAGATGAATAGCATGATCATGATCACGAATAGGTGGGAGACCTTTGGGAGTCTCAAATACCTTGGAATGATTGTCCAAGACTTTTTGGAGATCTGTTGAAATAGATGATTCCAATGTGGAAACATCTAGTGAACATAATTGTGCAATTACACCCCTTTGTTTCTTTTTTAGAAGCTTTGTCATACCGTTAGAGCTAATTATCTTTCCCGGTTTCCCTGCAATACCCCTTAATTCAACTTCCTTTCCTTCCACAGAAAATTTCATGAAACGTTCTTGAAAATTAAAAGCTATTGTACCCAAGGATTGTAGCCATTGGACTCCTAGTACAACATCAGCACCTCCCATTGGAATTGAAAGCATTGGGCTAGTCAATACATATTCTCCCATCGATAGCTTGATATTATGGCACTTTCCAGAGAAATTTATTGTTCCTCCATTTGCAACCATCACTTGACACTCTGGTGCTGGATATAAGAAGCAATTCAGTTCTTTTGCTACCTTACAATGAATAAAATTGTGGGTACTTCCTGAATCAATCAACACTATTACCTTTTTCTTCTTGATTTGTCCTTCTATCTTGATGGTTTGAGGAGTGGTAATTCCCACCAATGCATTACAAGATATGGTCGAATTCATTTTTTCTTTATCTAGGCTTTATTCCTGGAGTATATCCTCTTCTTTTGACCTTTCTTGCTCTTTTCTTCTTCCTCTTCACAATCTATGTAGAATAATTTCTTCTCAGCACACTTATGACCTTTAGTGTATTTGCTATCACAACTGTAACAAAGCCCTTTTGCTCTTTTCTCTTTGAATTGTTGTGGTGTCAACCTTATAGGTTGTGGAAGACTAGGGGCAACAACACTTCCATCTTTATAGTTGTGAGTGGTATGCTTCCTGGTTGCCATAATTTTGCTTTCCATTTTTCTTGCTAACCTGAATGCTTTCTCTAATGAATCAGGTTCCCAAAGGCAAACATCATGTTGGATATTATCCTTTAAAGTCCCTATGAACACATCAATCCTATGATCCTCTGGAATATTTTTTACCCTTATGTTCAATTTTTGGAACTCCTCAATGTGCTCCATTATTGAACCCTTTTGTTTGAGACTTATCAATTGGCTAAAACAAGTGTTGTTTTTTGCATCCTCATAATGTGCTGTCAATTCTTCCGTAAAAATTTCCCAAGTGATAATTTGTTTATGAGAGAAAAACCATTGATACCATACAAACTGATTTGGTTCCAAATATAAAATTGCAATACACACCTTTTGTGTGTTTTGCACATTATTGAGACCGAAAAATTGCTCCATCTGTAATATCCAAGTTGCGGGATCCTTGACATCAAACTTCCTCATATCAATTTTTGGAATATGGTGGGTCTTCGATCCCACATTAGGGTCTATGAAATCATGATTAACATTTCTTTTGTTCGCATCATGAGTTTCCTTTACTACCTTTTCACCATTAGTAAGTATTTCTTGTAGAAAATTTGTCAAATCTGTCCTCAAATCTGCCATGTCTCTCTTCAAATCTGTCTTCAAATCTATCTTCAAATCGTCCATCTTAGCTTCCACGCCCTTTATTCTAGCTTCTGTTAGCATTTGTGATAGTGAAATTTGTTGCACTTGTTATTGTAATTTTGATATATCATGTAGCATTTCTTCCTCTTCTTCATGAGTCATGCTAGAGCTTTCAGGTTGCTTACTAGTTTTTTGCATTTTCCTTACTCGAGGCATCAGTTACCGATAATAATGCTCTATTATGCCCTTTGTATTCCTTCAAAATAAATTTTCAAACCAATCTTAAGCAAAAATTTAAAACAATCTACACACCTTTTTTCACTTTGTAGGAGCTTGATATTGCCTCTGATGTATCTCTATATTTTCGGATCATCCAGTTTTGAAATTGTGATCTGCAGTAGTCCTCTGTGTCCTCTTTCCAATGCCACCAGTCTAATCCAAATTGGATTCTCCTAAGAAGAGTTATGTGAAATCTCCCATAATGACCTGATTATAGACTAGTTCAGTAGAGCGAACTTGTATGACGTGCCATGAGTCACTGTTTCGACCTTTGGCTCTGAAAAATATACACAAGAAACTACAGTTTGTCCTCTTTCTGCAACTTCTTACGAAATTTCAATCTGATTCCCAGAGAGAAAGTTATGACGATTTTTCTCAGGTCACCTGTTTGGAATGTAATTCAGGAGTCTGCAAAAAGACCAACTTCCTTAGATCATATCTCCGCAAATATAGCACGAAAAGCTCTGAAATTTGGACCCGAGGTTCAGCGTGATTTCTTCTCAAATGGGTTTTTTTTTTTAGCTTCTAAAACATTGCAAAAAAAAAGTTATATTGAAAATGCCATGATGACCTATTTGGAGCAACGAAACCCTAGAATCCAAAGCTCTGATACGAAATGTTATGAAACCAGCTCAAGAAAAGATAGATCAATGCCTTAGAATTCAGCCTCTTCGAGGGGGAAACCTCCTTTACATTACATAATGAACAATTCTTGGATGATTAAAATGACAAAACCTCCTTTCTATATATAGGAGTCTAAGGAGTCACAATATAACCCAGCCGACATAACAATAATAATATAAAGCCACAAAAATAACAATAGAGGGATTCTATGGGGCACAATAATAACAATATGGGGATAATAGGGGCACACCAATATTAATAAGGGATGCAACTACAATAGTAATGGGTTAATCGCTAGTATTATAGGGACCCAACATCACCTTCTTAACCTGGAAGAAGCGTGAAAAGGAGTCATATTTATGGAACAAAGGTTTGTTCTAGTCAAGATACATTTGGGGAAAGATTGATTGCATGTTCAATTCCCAAGGCCTTGAAGCTATGAAACTAGTGATTGTGGAGGAAATATCTAGTGCACTTTAGTGCAATGACAACAATATAAATGTTACAAGGATAACAAATGTAGCTTTTGAATTCTCTAGGATGAATAGAAAATCTAAACATGCACTCTATTTACATTGGAGAGTGGTTACAATCTTCCATTATTAGTGGTTTCAATCTATGCATTGATAATGTGTGTAAACATGTCCCCTACGACACCATGGAATGCATTACCAACATGAATCCATTTTGTTCCTAAGAATTTAAAAGGTTTAAGAGAGTGAATTGGACTACCACATGCAATGGTAGTCACAAGGGTTATGTGCCCTTGTTTCCCTCCTACAAGACATTTGAGAAAGTTTATCCACACACTTTCCATATCCAAAAAAGCAAGGAAAAAAATGCTTTCTAGCTCCCATTACGAAATCTCAAACTTAGTTATATTAAGTAAACTATCATATCACTTATCCTTTTGCCGCTTGTAACTTATATATGCTCTGAATATTAGATATTAAAATGGGATTTAAACATAGAATCTCACCATTTATATGACATGGCATTGCCAATTAGACTAGGCCTAAACAAATATAATTTGATTATTATTTAAGTAATATATAATAAAAAATAATATAAAAATAAAAATTCAATAAAAATAACAATAATTTATTTAACTTATCCTATCATATATATATAGATAAATATATATAAAGTAATAAATAATAACAGACATTCGCGTATCTTCTTAATACTAAAACAACACATTAATTCACAATTAAAATGACAAATTGATTTAAAGTTTAATTTCCACATATAAAAATAATTTTTAGTAATAACTACAAACATAATCCAATTTATAAATGGTTTGGATTCCTAAAAATAACATTTGTCCAGACAAAACATAAATCCATTTACATATTTGCACGAAATGTAATCTTCTCCCTTAAAAAAAAATTTGATTTATGGTAGCTCCACCTTTCCCAAATACTGGTGTACTCTATCTCAGATACAATTTGGTATATATATAATGGTTTTAAGATGGATCTAGGCACAAATTTGATGTCGATTTGTTTATGTAATCAATGAAGCCATATCAAAACTTTCAGCTTGTGGAATTTGTTTGTATAGGTAATTTGATTCCATGGCTTTTCATGCATCTTCCATGAGATGGGTTGTGTAAGGACCTGCGGTCCGGGTCACCTTCACCATGCGAAGGATGGGCGAGGAGCTCGTGCGAAATGCGAAATAAATCAACCAAGAGGCGGGTTTATACGATGTTGGGCGAGTTGAGAGGACGGTCCCACAAGTTGGGCGGGCCAACCCTCCACTTGGGTGAAGGCAACATGTTGAACGAGTCAGCTTGGGCGTTGGGCGTAGGTCGGCCGGTTGACATGACCTGCCACCCACCCGTATATATTGGTGGAGCATTGTGGAGATAAGCCATCATCATTTAGCCAACACGAGTTTGATGAGAAGAGTTCTACGGTGCGTGGATGAGTCCGCACGATGGGCAGAACTCAGGTGAAAAACTCGTGCAGGAAAGTCGGGCGAAAAACTCATGCAGAAAACTCGGGCAAGGGCTAACTCGGGTGAAGTCGAACTCGAGTGAGGTCGTTCAGGCAGAACTCGTGTGAGGTTGTGGGGCAGAAAACTCGGGTGAGGTCGTCGAGCAAGAAACTCGGGTGAGGTTGTTCGGGCGAACTAGGCGAGGTCATCGGGTGACCTAGGTGAAGTCGTTCGGGCGATCCAGGTGAGGTCGTCGGGCGACGCATGTGAAGTCGTTCGGGCAAACTGGGTGAGGTTGTCGGGTGATATGGGTGAAGTCGTGTGGCGACTCGGGTGAACGAGTTCGAGTGAACAACTTTTGGGTGAACGGGTGGAAGTGCGGACGGGCAGCCAGGTGAGGGCGTGTCATGCACGTCAAAACAAAGAATCGTGCGGATGGGCGACCTGAGTAGGGCATGCTGTGGATGGCGAAATGGTGGAAATGGTGAAGTGTTGGAGCTATGAATGGAGGTATGACTCGTGCGGAGGCCCCCGTGTGTGGTGACTTGGTTACAACAAGGCACGCCCAAGTTGGGCAAATGACACAATCGTGCAACGAGGTGAACGAAGAGTTGGTGAGTCGTCCGGTGACTGTGCAGAGGCAATGACGAGCTGGGCAACCGAGTTTGCCGAAGTTGGAAATTTGGCTAAGTGTAAATTTTGTGTTTCCAAAGATTTAACTTGTACTTATAAAAAAAGATTATATATATTGATTCGGGCAGACTCATATTGAAGGGAGTTGCCCCTCCCCTTATACTGTTGTGCATTTCTATTTTATAATGTTGTTGATGATGAATATGTATGGGTTTTCATCTATATAAAGGATAAAGATAATTCTTTGTAATGAAAAATAAACTAAGTATGGAATTTTAGGCATAGTCTACAATCGTAAGTATTGGTGAAAAGAAAACAATTGGTAGTGTCGCACCTTGCTATAGTGCAGTTGGAAGGGTACCGCTAGTGTAGGGGCATGACAAGTGGTATCAGAGCTAGTACCAGGGAGCTGGTGCTAGTGTTGAAGCGTTGAAGCTGATACACACCTTCACTTCATGACAGGTGGTATCAGAGCTGGTGAAGTGCAAAGGGGATTTACGGAATAAGGTGATCCCACTGTCATTTCATGACAGGTGGTATCAGAGTGGCTCCAAGTTTTGCAGAAAACTTGGTGAACTGAATCAAGGGGCTGATTCTACGAAGACCGAAGACTTGAAAGAGAGTTCAAGTTTTGTAGGTGATAGGTGGAATATCATGGTGATTCAGATGAATGGTGAAACAGGTTTAGCAGAGGTGAAGCTTAGTGCTTGGGCCAAGATGAACGACAAGGCATGGCAGGTTTGGAAGAATGTGAAGGGAAGCTCTGTCTTACCTTATATAGGTTGAAGCGGATGAAGGAAAAGAACCCCCAAATTCAAAAGGAACTTGAAGTCTTGGAAAATAATGTTGAAGACGAACTTCTTCAACTTGGTTGGACAATGGAGCAAAGATGAAGTTGCAGATTGTGCTAACAAGGAAGAGGGAGCCGTGATTATTGAGGATGTTGCAGATATGACCACGATGAAGTATGAACTTGAGTTTGATCAAGTTGGACCAGGATCGTGCAGTTTGCAGACATGGATGGATGAGGATACTCACATGGAGGAGCCTCGTGATGATGATGTAAGTACTATTGATAATTATGTTTCATTTAAGCTTTTGGGAGATGAACCATATGCAGGGAAGAGCAAATCCAGTTTGCCGATGCAGGGGAGCATCTTACCATGGATGTCTATGATGAAACCTTCTATGGGGAGGCATGGATTGTTGACTGTTGCAGGACTTGTTGGAGTTGTTTGTGACCTTGTGATAGAAGGTGCAAAGGCCCGTGACAAGGGAGGAACTTGATGATCATTGTGAAGGATTGGATTGTGCTTTAGCCACATGGAGAATTGGCTAAGTGCCTGGCATGACTCATGGACAAATTGGAGAAGGGCACACACTTGAGTTGCTAGGGTGGAATTCTCATGGATGAGACCAAGACATAGCCTTTGTGGAACCTTTAGTGGGGGAGCTATGATGGAAGAGTCTCATGATATGATGATGATATGGTTGGATGATCGATTTCACTAGACCAGATTTGCAGACTTGGATGAGGATGACCGATTGTTGTGATGGGTCTACTTGGTTGGACTACATGGGCAACTTAGTCATGGACATCAGGTTGGAGACATGGAGAATGGTAGTCTTATGTAGGGACATTATGAAAGAGCACTTGTAGAGGTGTCTCTTATGTGCATCCAATGAGGAGTGCCAAGGCAGGGATGTTGTGCAGGCAGATTTGATGGTGTGGCATGGAGACTTATTATTTATGAGCCGATGGAAAAGTTGTGAACTTATGTACAACAAGGCCATGGACTTGGATGGATTTGTGAGCAGACTATGGAGCATTCCTACTACATGGAGAGCTGAGACATCTTGCAGAGACCTTTGGGCTGAGACTTGTATGCTTGCTAGATGTTGGTTGGAGATGACACATGGAGCTCATGATGACATGAGATTGTTGTGACTTTTAGGGACTTCATATATGGTGGACTTGGAGGATCTGATGCATTGAGGAGCTGAGGTCGGAAACTTTGATGCAGAATGGGATGCATACTTTCGAGTACATGTATGGGTGTGACTTGAAAGAGTGACTTGATGAGGAGGATCGATATGAGGCACTTTGGAGTGATAGAGTTACAACGATGATGATGCCTTGGTGGCAACACTTGGGCATGGGTTGAGCTGAGACTTAACCACTTTGACACAGGGGCGCTAATTCATCTATGATCACGGGTAGCACATGGATAGATGAGATAGTGTATACTTGTTTCTATGGCAGACTTAAGGGATGGCACATTACAGATGTGATGGAGAGTTGCTTCATGGACCTGGATGTGGCACATTGAGAGTCGGGATTGATGAGAGGATCTCTTCACCTTGAGGAGATGGATGTTTTGCAGATGGATGATGATGTTGGGATAGATGTGATTGATTTCATGCAGCACATTGACACCAAACATCATGGACATCATGTTGCAGATGAAATGGAGACTACTTCATGGACCTGAGCATGGCTTACCTATATGGAGATGGATTCTTGATCAAGTTGATGATGTGACGGGATGTTCAGAGAAACGACTGATGATGGCATGAGGATGTTCACTCTCGTGGTTTGGGAATGAAAATTGGATTAGCTACCGAACTAGTTCAGAACATGGGGTCCAGAAGTGTACAGAGATGTGTTAGCATTTTTTTGGAGTATCATGGCAGCAGTTCACACGAGGACGACACATGATGAGGTTGACATGATACGTTGCAGAGAGCATGTAGCTTGAGATGGGGGGGCTAGCCTTCCACAATGGAGAGCAGCATGTGGCGATTTTGACGAGATGATTGATGATCATGGATTGAGATGATTCTGATATATGACATACCAGTGGGGTGTATGCCTTGGTATGGATATCTTGGTGACAAATGGTTGTCGGGACAAGATATTTCGAGGACGACAATGACATCAAGTGGGGGAGGATGTAAGGACCTGCGGTCTGGGTCACCTTCAACGTGCAAAGGACGGGCGAGGAGCTCCTACGAAATGCGAAGTAAAACAACCAAGAGGCGAGTTTATAGATGTTGGGCGAATTGAGAGGGCGGTCCCACGAGTTGGGCATGCCGACCCTCCATTTGGGAGAAGGCAACATGTTGAATCAGTCGGATTGCGCATTGGGCATAGGTCGGCCAGGTGACATGACCCGCCACCCACCCGTATATATTGGTGGATCATTGTGGAGACAAGCCATCCTCATTCAACCAACACAAGTTCGATGAGAAGAGTTCTACGGTGCATGGATGAGCCCGCACGATGGGCAGAACTTGGGTGAAAAACTCGTGCAGGAAAGTTGGGCGAAAAACTTGTGGAGAAAACTCAGGTAAGGGAAAACTTGGGCGAAGTCAAACTCGGGCGAGGTCGTTCAGGCAGAACTCAGGCGAGGTTGTCGGGTAGAAAACTCGGGCGAGGTCGTCGAGCAGGAAACTCCGGTGAGGTCGTTCGGGCGAACTTGGCGGGGTCGTCAGGCGACCCGGGCGAATTCGTTTGGGCGAGTCGGGTGAGGTCGTCCAGTCACCCAGGTGAAGTCGTTCAGGCAAACCAGGATCGTGCAGTCTGCAGACATGGATGGATGAGGATACTCACATGGAGGCGCCTCATGATGATGATGATGATGATGTAAGTACTATTGATACTTGTGTTTCACTTGAGCATTTGGTAGATGGATCGTATGCAGGGAAGGGCAAAATTAGTTTGTCGATGCTAGGGAGGATCTTACCATGGATGTCTATGATGAGACCTTGTATGGAGAAGCAAGGATTGTTGACCGTTGCAGGACTTGTTGGGGTTGTTTGTTACCTTATGATAGAAGGTACAAGGGCCGGTGACAAGGGAGGAACATGATGATCATTGCGGATGAATGGGTCATGCTTTAGCCACATGGAGAATTGGCTAAGTGCTCGGCATGACTCATGGACAGATTGGAGGGCACACACTTGAGGTATGATGTTACTTGGGTGGAATTCTCATGGTCAAGACCAAGAGATAGTCTTGATGGAACCTTTAGTGGGGCAGCTATGATGGAAGGGACTCGTGATGATAATGATATGGTTGGGTGACCTAGTTCACTAGACCAAAGATTGCAGACTTGGTTGAGGATGATCGATTGTTGTGATGGGTCTACTTGGTTGGACTACATAGGCAACTTAGTCATGGACATCAGTTTGGAGACATGGAGCATGGCAGTCTTATGCAAGGACATTATGCAGGAGCACTTGTAGAGGTGTCACTTATGGGCATCCAATGAGGAGTGCCAAGCCAGGGATGTTGTGCAGGTGGATTTGCTGGTGTGACATGGAGACTTATTATTTATGAGCCGATGGAGATGTTGTGCCCTTATGTACAATAAGGCCATGGAATTGGATGGAGTTGTGAGAAGGCTATGGAGCATTCCTACTACATGGAGAGCTGAAGCATCTTGCAAAGACCTTTGGGCTGAGACTTGTATGCTTGCTGAGATGTTGGTTGGAGATGACTCATGGAGCTCATGATGACATGAGGTTGTGACTTCCAAGAAGACTTCATATATGGTGGACTTGGAGGGTCTGATGCATTGAGGAGCTGAGGTCAGAGACTTTGATGCATGATGGGATGCATAATTTCAAGTACATTTATGGGAATGGCTTGAAAGAGTGACTTGATGTGAAGGATCAATATGAGACACTTTGGAGTGATGGAGTTACAACGATGATGATGCCTTGGTGACAACACTTGGGCATGGGTTGAGCCGAGACTTAACCACTTTGACACATGGGGGCTGCTTGATCTATGATCATGGGCAGCGCATAGATAGATGAGACAGGTGTATACTTGTTTCTATGCTAGACTTGAGGGATGGAACATTATAGATATGATGGAGGTTGCTTCATGGAACTGAATGTGGCACATTGAGAGTCAGAGTTTGATGAGATGGTCTCTTCATATTGAGGAGATACACATATGGATGATGACGTGGGGGTAGATGTGACTAATTTCATGCAGCACATTAGTACGAGACATCATGGACATCATGCTGCAGATAAGATGAGGACTACTTCATGGACCTGAGCATGGCTTACTTATATGGAGATGGATTCTTGATAGAGTTGAGGATGTGACGGGATGTTCAGAGAAACAACTGATGATGGCATGAGGATGTTCACTCTCATGGTTTGAGCGTGATAGTTGGATTAGCTACCCAACTAGTTCAAACATGGGGACGCGTAGTGTGCAAAGATGTGTTAGCATTTGTTGGAGTATCATGCCAGCAGTTCACATGAGAAAAACACATAATGAGGTTGACACGAGAGGTTGCAGGAAGCATGTAGCTTGGATGGAATGGCCAGCCTTCCACGAAGGGGAGAGCAGTATGTGGAAATTGCAACAAGATGGTCGATGGTCATGGATTGAGATGATTTCGGATGTATGACATACCGATGGGATGTATACCTTGGTATGATGATCTTGGTGAAAGATGGTTGCCGGGACGAGACATGATGAAGACAGTGGTTCTACATATGTTGCAGAGATGGTTGCAGTATGTGGAGGAGTTGACATCATGGGTGAGACAGTTGTTGATGATCTTGGTGGATGGCTACCAGGATGGTATGTTGCCGAGGACGACAACGAATTCAGGTGCAGGAGGATATAAGGACCTGCGATCCTTGGCATGCCCGCTGGCATGAAGAGTGAACTTGTGGTAAAACGAGTGAAGGAAAAGGATGGACGAACAAGCTCAGACTTGGAGTGCGCAGGAGACAAGGGTTAATACGCACGAATGAGGAGAGAGAACAAGTGTTTATATGATGGATGAGAGTGGGCATCCATCTATGAAGCCGATGGTTGGAGGTTATGGTTGAGGGCGTTGGTCGATGGTCTGACCAAGCCACGAACATGAACAGAAACGTTGGTTGAAGAGTTGTAAGGGTCGGCAAAGGGAATGGCACGACCATGTTGCTGAGCATATATACTATACACATGATGGCTCATTTGAACCATCGAACATCACCCAACACACTCAAGAAAAGAAGAAGTGCGAAGTACTAAGGTGTAGGCACAGCAAAGGAAGGTGAGGCGTAGTTCTATGCACCCAGCCTTGGGCGAGGCCGCACGGAGGTGAAACGCACAGGCTTAAAGTCTTGGGTAAGAGTGTGGGTAGGTGTGCACGGGTAAGGCGTGGGCGCCTGGTTGTGCAGGGCATGCACGGGTGAAGGCGAGGGCACACGGTTGTGCAAAAGCGCACGGAAGAAGGCGTGAATGACTGGTTGTGTGCGGTTGTGCAGTTGGGTGATTATGCATGGGTTCTTGGGCAGCTCGGGTGAGCGCCCGCCTGTCGTGCAGAGGCAAACGCGGAAGTTGTGTACAGTGGAAACAGTGAAGTGTTGAGATTGTGAACGGAGGTGTGACTCGTGTGGAGGCGCCCGTGTGTGGCGACTTGGTTATGACAAGGCACGCCCAAGTTGGGCAAACTACACGATCGTGCGACGAGGTGAACAAAGGGTTGGTGAGTCGTGAAACGACCGTGCGGAGGCGCTGACGAGCTGGGCAACCAAGTTTTCCGAAGTTTGTAAAATTGGCTAAGTATGAAACTTGGAGTTTCCAAGTATACTTGTAAAGCATTGAAAACTTGTATAATATATTGATTCGGGTAAACTCATATTGCAGGGAGTTGCCCCTCCCTTTATACTGTTGTGCATTTCTCTTGTATAATGCTGCTTATGTGAATGTTATGGGCTTTCACTTGTATAAAGGAACACATTAATAATACTTGGTTGCGAAACACAAACTAAGTATGATAAGTGGAATGTTAGGTGTAGCCTACAATCGTAAGTATTGGTGAAAAGAAAACGATCGGTAGTGCCGCACCTCACTATAAGCGGTTGAAAGACTACTGCAGGTGTAGGGGCGTGACAGAACGGGTGGAAGTGCGGACGGGCGGCCGGGTGAGGATGCGTCGTGCACGCCGAAATGAAGAATCGTGCAGACGAGCGACCCGAGTAGGGCGTGTCGTGCATGACGAAACGGTGAAGTGTTAGAGTTGTGAACGAAGGTGTGACTCGTGTGGAGGTGCCCGTGTGTGGTGACTTGATTACAACAAGGCACGCCCAAGTTGGGCAAACGACACAATTGTGTGACGAGGTGTACGAAGTGTTGGTGAGTCGTGCGGCGACCGTGCGGAGGCGCCGAAATGCTGGGCAACCAAGTTTGCCAAAGTTGGAAATTTGGCTAAGTGTAAATTTTGTGTTTCCCAAGATTTAACTTGTACTTATCAAAGAAGATTATATATATTGATTCGGGCAGACTCATATTGCAGAGAGTTGCCCCTCCCTTTATACTGTTGTGCATTTCTATTGTATAATGCTATTGATGATGAATATGTATGGGTTTTCATCTGTATAAAGGATAAAGATAATACTTGGTAATGAAAAATAAACCAAGTATGGAATGTTAGGTGTAGTCTACAATCGTAAATATTGGTGAAAAGAAAACGGTTGGTAGTGCCGCACCTCACTATAGTGCGGTTGGAAGAGTACCGCCAGTGTAAGGGCATCATAGGTTGGGTGGTGATTAAGAAGGCGGTAGCCAATTTCAAATAATAAAACATTTAGTGAGATTAACAATATATAGTGTGGACAAAGCTTTATACGCTGAGAAGTGAGTCAAACAGACACTCCCCATTGTTTTCTAAAGCCTGGAATGGGCCTATCTCCCGGTATGTGGCGCGCTTCAGCGATTTCCGAAAATGATTTCAGGTTAATCGAAGCGTTCTCAAAAAATATATATATATATATATATATATATATATATATATATATATATATATATATATATATATATATTTCGGTAATCGAATGTGAAAACTCGCGTCTCCCGCAGTAAGAGCACATCACACGCTGTTTCTTCATGGAAATCTTGTCGTGGGAAATTTATTGTATAATAATGGCTGTCTCCGTTTGTTGGGTATTTTTCAATGGGGAAATACCAAAACCAAACAAACATTAACACCACAGAGCCAATGCTCTGTTTCCACTGTTCCAGGATCTTTTGTGCACAGGGAAGCTTTAAAAAAAATTACTCAGAACAGAGTATTACACAGCCATAAAATCATTTCCATTCATTAAAATATAAAGCCTGTTACATATGTCTTCCTCTTTGTTGAGAGGAATTCACCAAAATTACTTTCACCCATCAAAACTCTGTTTTCACCTGAGAAATTACTGTGCTGGGTTTACTGCAGTAAAACCCATTTTTACATTTGCTGGTGTAAAACTATTTTTACACATACTGCTGTAAAAATATTTTACACATACAGTAAACTTTATATTACATTCACAATCTCAGAAAATACTTGAGCGCTCTTTTCTTTTGCATTTCAATGCAAATTCAATACATAAAAAAAAAAACTTACTTAACACACATGCGCTCCTCTCTTTTTCTTCTCTTCATGCACTGCTGTGCATTTCCTTGGCTTTGGCTCCTGCTTCATTTTTACAATATATTCAATTGCATAAAAACACCAGAACATATGCGCTCCACTCTTTTATTTACAGATAGCTGTTGTGCATACATTTTCAAAATGAGCAGCCTTTCTTATGCACTACTGTGCATTTTTATAACAAAAAAAAATTCTTCATTCTTTTCGCACGAGATGTGCTTCACCCTTAATTTTTCGCTGCACCAACGCTTTACGATGCCCCACACAAAAGCATTACAACCCATGTGCCAAACAAAACAAAAATACAGAGCGCATTTTACATTGCTCCTTCGTCCCTTTTACAACACGAGCCCTTTTCATTTTTCTTGTTATATATATGAAAACTAAAGCAAAAACATATATGTGAAAAACAAAAACTACATTTTACGTGCCGTAAATAAAAGAACATAAATATCTACCTAATTTCTACGACACCATTTATCTTGTGTTTAATTCTTTTGCAGAAGGGACATGCGGTCAACGAAGCTTGACTTTTACTCCACGCAAATATTAAATTCGATGCAGGCCCGTGCACCTTCAAGAGATCGACGGCTGACAACACGCAAGGAGATCGGACGGCTGGAGTGGATATCGGAAGGCATTTTAATGCTGAGCTTTACCTCCCGATATGTCAGAGATGCTGATGTCAGGTGAGAGCCACGCGTCTTCACCAAATCGCATCGGAGCCAAGAATACGGAAACAACTTTTCGCTGGATGGTGGTGCGATATGCTCTGGGCAGTTTTGTGGTTTCGTTCGGTGGTTTTTGGGCGTTGGTACGGCTGCTCCACGTCCGCTTGCACGGTGTTGCGACCTGCAGTTGGAATTACCATTCCAACACTCCCCTTTAATTTCAACTGCTGGGCATTCAGTTATACCCAAACACTTCCTCACATGGAGGGATTCACCAACTGCTTCTGATGCAGTTCATAAACAAACAATGTTGTCTTCCTCTTAATAGAGGGATTAACCTGAAACTGTGCTTAAGAGCACCTTCCTCATGACAGAGGGATTCACCATAACAATGTGCTGAAGAGCACCTTCCTCATGACAGAGGGATTCACCTGTGACTATGCTGAAAAGCATCATCCTCTTGATAGAGGGATTTACCACACTATGCTGAAAAGCATCTTCCTCTTTCATAGAGGGTTTCACCAAATGACTGTGCTGAAAAGCACCTTCCTCATTAACAAAGGGATTACAAACAGACACTGCTTTAGATGCAGTTTCAAAAACAAACAATCATTGCACTGCTGTGTGTGCAAACTCATTACACTGTTCTTTTATGCTGCTGCATATTCTCTACTGCACTGTTGTGCCATCTTCTTTACTGTGTCTATCCCACACTGCTGTGTCTACACTTGCACTGCTTCTGCACTTTTCAAAGACAAAATACTCTGTCTTTTCTGGAACAATTACACTGTCCCAACTTACAAATTTACACTGCTGTGTGTAAATATTTCTTACACTCACTGCTGTTGCATACATTGCATTTCAATTCACTGAACAACAAATTCATTACATTTACCTTTACTGCTGTAAGGAAAATTTCTTTTGCATGTGCTGCTGTTCAAAACTTCTTGCTGCTGCATTTTTCATATTCACTGCTGTCCATACCCATAACCATAGACTGTCATCCCTGGGTTTTTATTTGCTGCTGCGTTGCCTCTGCAATTTGCACTGTCGCTACCTTTTTGTTTCATCATACTGTTGTGCCCATACTCTTGGCACTTCATTCTCCACACAAAAAAAACACAGGCTGCTGCCTTTTCTCATGCATCCTTGCTTCACACAATCTTAGTCTTCATTTTTTTTACACAATGCACTACTGTGCAATTCCTTTAGCTTTCTGCTGCCACGCACATTCTTATACATCCAGTGTGCATTAAAAATCTGCTGTCCCTGTTTTTCTTTATGCATTTCTTTGCATGTTGCATTGCATACAAAAAAAAACATTACATTTTTCAATGTTGTGTGAAAAAGTTCATTGTATTCTGAGCCACTGGGCATTTACGCTCTGCTGCGTTTTGCCTTCTTCTCATTTTCTTCTCACTGCTTTGCATTTTCATTCCCAATACAAAAAATTTCATCTGCTGTGCATTACACTCATTCTGTTGTGAGTATATTCTCTCACATTACATAGAAGGGAAACTACCTTCCATTGCCATGCAAAAATTCAAAACTGCTGTTCATTCTAATCCATGTGCTCCATAAAAAAATTTCAAACTGCTGTTTTATGTTTTGTCCTCCCACTGCTGTGAGGGTCTCCATGCTTTGCATTTTTCTCTTATCTCGCTGCTGCTCTTTACATTTCATCGCTACCATCTTTTCTTCTTTATGCATTTCTGTGCATATTGCATAAAAACAAAGCAAAAACATTGCTGATTTCATCACTGCTGCATATTACCTTTCAGAGGGATTAACAAAGATTTCATTTGCAACTGCTGCGCTGCAATACATCCTCCATCAACAAATGACTGTTAATACAGTTCAGCAAACAAAAAATTACAAGCTCCCCTTTAATGTATGCTTGTCTTCTTTTGGCAGACTCTTCTCAAAATAAATTTAGATCCACTGGGGAGTTCAAGGGGTTTTCAGATTGTATTACCTTCCTTCTCCATACTTGTGTAACTTTCTTCTTTTGCATGGGTCTAGCTTGTGTAAGAGCCCATGTCAAGTTACAATCTCGTGTCATATGCCCAATGTTATGACACTTAAAACATTCTACATTTTTCATGAATAACATTTCATGATTTCTTCTAAAATTGTTTCTTGGAGATTTCCGGAGATCACAACATTTATCTTTATGAAATGCTCTGCAGTCTTTTGCCATATGACCAAAGTTTGAGCAAGCATAACAATAACCATAAAATGAACTTTGGTACCTGGGAGATGGAGGTTTCCTTGATGTACTTCTGAAGCCTTGCTGCCTTGAGATCCTTTGATGATCACCATTGCCTCTTGCCTTTTTGTCATCAGCTACATTTCTTCTTGGAGCTGGTTTTCTACTTGGAGGAGGATTTCTTCTATTGCAGCCTTCATTTTTCTCCTTGCCTTTGCTGGAACTAGGAGCTTCACAACTTCTTTCTAGCTTCTTCACATCTCCTTTGCTTAAAGCATCCTCATCCTTGTTTGAGGGTTCAGATACATACCCAAGTCCTGATTTATCAGATGGAGATCTATGATAGCTGAGCATGTCATCCAAAGCTTGAAAGCTCTTCATGATCTTGTTCATCCCTTCAACCTTCTTCCTGAGGAGGACAATCTCTTCTTCTAACTTTTCACATTCATTATTTTTCTTTGCTAGTTTTCCCTCAGTTTCTTCCTTGCTACGAGTAGCTTCACCTGCTACTATTTTGAAGGAGATAATATCTATCTTCATTTTAGAGATTTCTTCATCTTTTGCTTGACTGCTCTTCATTTTCTTTTCAGCTCCTTGTGCCTGCTTCTTGGCTTCTTGTAGTTCGGACTTAAGGGAGGAACCTCTACCTTGTACTGTCCAATCTCTTCCACAAGCTTATTCACTCTCATGTGCCTTTGTTCAAGTTGACTTGTCAAGACATCTCCCTGCTTCTTTGCTTCATTCAGCTGATTTGTCATGGATATGACTTCTTCATGATGTTTCATCTTGCATTGATCAAGCTCTTCATCCCTTTCTTTTACTTGAAGCTTGATGAGGTCAAGCTTTCCATTCTCAGCTTCTATGATGGGTTCTTCTTGACTCATTGTCATGGTCAGTGCTCCCTTTGCATGAAGGTCATGCAGTCTGTCCCATAAATCCTTTGCTGATGTATATTTTCCTAGATTCCTCTTCACAGAATCAGGGAGTCCATCCAAGATAATCTTTACTGCTTGTGCATCATACTCCATGGATTCTTCATCCATCTTGCTGTCATCAATCACTGACTCCCAGACTTCAATCCCTTGAAACTGTAAGAAAGCCCTCATTTTTATTTCCCATACATCAAAGTTTCCATCAAACTTTGGAACTTCAAATAGAATGTATTCTAATGGATTGCCTTCTAGTTTAGTAGAGGAGGGAGACACATTTTTAACAGGCCTGGAGGCTTTCTTCTTTGACCTTGCCATTCTTATCTAGGCTTTAAATACTTGACTGTGTTTTCTTTTAAATCACTGACTGTTCCTTTAACAGTAACAAAAACTTGAGAAATACCTGAATCCCTTTGGCTGAAACTTCACACTGCTGGAGAAGCTTTACTGCTGCTGCAACAAGAGTCTTTCCTTCAGCTTCCTAGACACTTTTAAAGAGCCTGAACCAGCTCTGTCACCATCAAAGAGCCTGGACTCGCTTTGATACCACTGTTGGGTATTTTTCAATGGGGAAATACCAAAACCAAACAAACATTAACACCACAGAGCCAATGCTCTGTTTCCACTGTTCCAGGATCTTTTGTGCACAGGGAAGCTTTAAAAAAAATTACTCAGAACAGAGTATTACACAGCCATAAAATCATTTCCATTCATTAAAATATAAAGCCTGTTACATATGTCTTCCTCTTTGTTGAGAGGAATTCACCAAAATTACTTTCACCCATCAAAACTCTGTTTTCACCTGAGAAATTACTGTGCTGGGTTTACTGCAGTAAAACCCATTTTTACATTTGCTGGTGTAAAACTATTTTTACACATACTGCTGTAAAAATATTTTACACATACAGTAAACTTTATATTACATTCACAATCTCAGAAAATACCTGAGCGCTCTTTTCTTTTGCATTTCAATGCAAATTCAATACATAAAAAAAAACTTACTTAACACACATGCGCTCCTCTCTTTTTCTTCTCTTCATGCACTGCTGTGCATTTCCTTGGCTTTGGCTCCTGCTTCATTTTTACAATATATTCAACTGCATAAAAACACCAGAACATATGCGCTCCACTCTTTTATTTACAGATAGCTGTTGTGCATACATTTTCAAAATGAGCAGCCTTTCTTATGCACTACTGTGCATTTTTATAACAAAAAAAAATTCTTCATTCTTTTCGCACGAGATGTGCTTCACCCTTAATTTTTCGCTGCACCAACGCTTTACGATGCCCCACACAAAAGCATTACAACCCATGTGCCAAACAAAACAAAAATACAGAACGCATTTTACATTTCTCCTTCGTCCCTTTTACAACTCGAGCCCTTTTCATTTTTCTTGTTCTATATATGAAAACTAAAGCAAAAACATATATGTGAAAAACAAAAACTACATTTTACGTGCCGTAAATAAAAGAACATAAATATCTACCTAATTTCTACGACACCATTTATCTTGTGTTTAATTCTTTTGCAGAAGGGACATGCGGTCAACGAAGCTTGACTTTTACTCCACGCAAATATTAAATTCGATGCAGGCCCGTGCACCTTCAAGAGATCGACGGCTGACAACACGCAAGGAGATCGGACGGCTGGAGTGGATATCGGAAGGCATTTTAATGCTGAGCTTTACCTCCCGATATGTCAGAGATGTTGATGTCAGGTGAGAGCCACGCGTCTTCACCAAATCGCATCGGAGCCAAGAATACGGAAACAGCTTTTCGCTGGATGGTGGTGCGATATGCTCTGGGCGGTTTTGTGGTTTCGTTCGGTGGTTTTTGGGCGTTGGTACGGCTGCTCCACGTCCGCTTGCACGGTGTTGCGACCTGCAGTTGGAATTACCATTCCAACACCGTTTAGGTTACTTTTCAACTCCGAGTGAGGAAAACACACCATTGTGTGGACATTAAATATATTTAACTCTTTACTAAAGAAAATATAGCCTAAAACAAACTTAACTCTTTAGTCAAGAAAATATATATAGCCTAAAGATTTGCTTTTAAAAGTTTCATAAATAAAATTATAAGAATATTAAATAAATTCAAATCTATAAAATCAATTATAACACAAAACAACACAATCAATTAACTAATTACTTATCTAAATGAAACACATCCCTACCACGAGAATTAATTAAAGTTACAGTAATAAGAAGTTTATACCCATTACATAATCCAATGAACATTAACGGCTGCCACACACATTAGAGCCAGCGAACTACCCACATTTCGGCAAGGAGTTTCAAATGCCGTGATCGCAAAAATTGGCCGTGTTCTGTAACAAATCAATTTCTTGAATTTTTAATCCCACAAAAATAGAATGACTCTTCCGGGCTTGTTTGCCATAATATTTGGACTATACCAGAGATCACAGACGACTTGCTCCCACTCCATACAAAGTCATAAAAAATAGATTATCGATGTAAATTCCTTGCTCGCACGGAGGAATTAAAATTGGAATCATAAATTCCGCCATGAGAAAAGAAAATTCTTTTCATCAGAGCTCAAACCCCATGGCGCCATTCATAGTTTTTCCTCTAAACTGTCGTTCATTGATCTCGAAATCGCCAGAGAGAATATCAGGCTCGCAGTCACAGTAACTGTGAAGGATGTTGTTCTTATTTAGCTATGAGTCAAAGAAACGCTCACCATTGTGTTTCAACGCCTGGAATGGGCCGATCTCCTGGTAAGTGGCGCTTCAGCAATTTCCGAAAATGATTTTACGGTGCCCGAACCAGAACGCGATGAGAATCGAACTTGGGTAAATCGTAGCGTTCTGAATTTAAATATATATATAAATTAATTTCGGTAAAACGCGAGAAAACTCCGATATGAGGATAGCGATCTGCATATCGTCCGTGATAACCGGCCTATTTTGTAAGACATCGTATAACACATGGTGATAACCAGATAATCCGCTGATAATTCGTGTATCTTCTGATAATTCGCGTATTCAGTGATAAGTTGCGTAACCCTCGATGATAACTCGCATATGGGCCATGATAGCTTGAATAATGAGTGGTATTGTCGCATATTCGCCGGAGGTTACTCGCATATCCATGTGAGATCGTCGGATAAACGACAGAGACCTCGCGTAAACGCCCGCATATCTATTGAAAACGATGGCATATCAGCGTAATGACCCGCTTATCCTTCAGTGATAACCAGCGTATCGTTTGACAAAACACATTGAAATTGTTGATACCTCGCGTATCCTATGATAGATCGCATCTAAAATGGTGATAACTCGCGTATCGAATCAAAATTCGCGTATCTGGCGATAGATGGCGTTATAATTCACATCGCCGGTGTGATAACTCGGGAGATAAGCCGCGGCTTCTTCTATTATGGAAAGTTTCCGTCCAACTCCTGCGACGGCAGATTTGCGGCTCCGCTCTTCATGTAATGGTTGACCATTTGCCGCCGCAATGGTCTGCGGAAGACGTCACCGTTGCGTAGAGACGTTCAAGATGAGAGAGAAGGCGAGTAGGTTTAGCCACGTAATATAAAAGTTCAGACTGCTCTTTTGAAAAAGCACGTTCAACATTTTCAAAACTTCAAGTTAAAATGGACAGGAGACCTCCATTAAAAATTCATGGCAATTGTAATAAGATACCTGCCAGGGAAAGAAGGCAATCAAGTCCTCAAAACCAATCTGCATATTTCAAATCACTATACCCAGCGTCGTAAGGAATCAAGGACTATAATGCAGCGTGCTTTTTTATGACCAGTTTGTAGATAATTGCATCCTAATATTCAAAGCAGAAGCACAGTCTATGTCTGCAGAATTGAAGAACAAGGGTGATATTCAGCTTTCTATTTAATGAAACCAGTTATCAATTTAAATAGCAGTCTGGCGAACCAATTTAACAGATATTCACATTAAAAAGTAGCAACATACTTAACTATTTCAAGCCCTGCTTGATTATGCAATAGACCACATTTATAAATCAGCCATCTTCTTGTTCACGAGAGCCGTTGAGATTGCGCATTTATCATTAAACCAAGACAACGCTATTAAATTCAATAAAACTCTAAACGCAGGTATTAAAATATTAAAGTCTTATCAATTTTTAAAAATTCAAATTAAAGAGGAAAATGTGCACTCTCTAGTCTCTTTTCGTCATAAAAGAAAGAGTCAAAGGAAGAAAATTATTTCAAGAATTTAAGAAAAATGAAGGGAAACCTACATGCTTTTAAATTTTCTATATGTAAAGGAAACAAAAATCTGAAATATTTCATTTCTCATCATAAAAAAACCGTAGACAAATATCGTTGAGGGTGAATAGCTGACAAATACAGGCCGGCTCGTAGCCAGTTTTGAACAGCAGTGTTCAACTGGACTAAAACTAACCAGTTTGCACAGTCCAGAGGACATGCAAAAGGCCAAACATAAAATACACGAACCAGTCTCTTCTGCCCTCTTTCACATAAAATAGATTAACCCACACACACGAAGACAGATGACACATAGAAGCAACACAACATTGTGCAGACAATGCAACATGGTGCGCACAGAGAGACCTTGCATTTCAGTCTTCGACAAATGTCTTCTACTCAATGGGCCATAAATTTCGCACGTTGTGATTTTCAAAGTCCAACTATATATCTGTGCCATCTGTCCCCATACCATTTCGGTTACAACGATGGAGCACCGTCGGATTGAGAGATAGTTATAGCCTGTCCAATTAAAAGTTCTTTATCCCTCAACGGTTGTCTGTCAGAACCCTTGTACACCGTTCTTGTAAGCAAGGGTGCGGTTCCAATAATCGTCCCACGCTTTAATTTGTAACCATATATAAATAATTTAATTATGATTCAGATCTAGAAAACCTTGACCACCACTTCGAATGGTTAAATGATCCTTCGTATTTAAATTTAGACTTACTGCATAGTTTTAGCACAGATTTAAATTAAAGTTATATAATAGGATGATTTCTAGGTCGCACTTACCCCATAACATAATTGGTATATAAATAAATTAACATATTTATTTAAATAAAATAAAATTTATTGTTAATTTTATTTGATATATAATTTTATGTTGAATTTGGATATATTTATTTTAGTAATTTTTGTTTTATATATTTTTAATTTAATTTTTATGTTAAGTAATTGTATTTTTGGACCATTGTTGTTATTATGTAAATATATGTTAAATTTATAATCAACATATACTTGTAATGGTTTTGATTTTTATTAGGAACATAAAATATACAATATAGTGGTTTATTATTTAGTTTTAGTGGTTTATTATTTAGTTTTAGGGAAATTATTCCTTTCATAGTGATAATGACTTACATTCATTAAGCCGGAAATAGTATATCAAACTTTAAGAAGATCAAAATTTATTTTAAAAAATATTATTTAGTTTTAGGGAAATTATTCCTTTCATAGTGATAATGACTTACATTCATTAAGCCGGGAATAATATATCAAACTTTAAGAAGATCAAAATTTATTTAAAAAAATATTAAGAGAACTTCAAAATCTTAATAATTTTATTAAATAAATAAAAAAATGTTATTTAATTAAATAATAAATAAAAAATTGTTATTTAATTAAATAATAACTTATGATATTTTTATTTGATTTTTCTTTTGTGAATTAAGGCATTTATAGTAGTGGAAAGCAAATTTTAGTGGCTTTTTTAAAGTTTTCACAAATATCAAAAACAACCCAAAATCCTTGCTCAAATCACATCAATCAAACCAAACTACAAATCCTTACCTCACCAAAACTACATGCAAATGTACCCATACATCAAATACCCATAGCCTTTAAGTGGCTTGCATACCAAGCGCATATACACAGGAATTATACATATAAGAAGCCAAATTACCATTATCCATACCCTTATTGCAAACAACTGATAGCTCAACAAATGTAAAACCAAACATAAAATCACATCTCGTAAATTATTGGATGAAGTTCTTGTAATCAAAAGGCAACATTCTTAAAATCACCCTGCATAATCAATTTAAGTACAATTTAATTATGATTTAGAATTGATAAATGAGGCCTTCCATTTAAATTTAAACTTAGTACATATTTTTAAATAAAGATTTAAATTCAAATTATATAGTAGAATAAGTTTTAGTTCCCACTTAGGCCCTAAAATAATTGGCTTCCAAGTAAATTAACATGTTTAGTTAGATAAAATAATATCTATGCTTAATTATATTTAATATATAATTTATAATTTGATTTAATATATTTAATTTATTAATCTTATTTTAATATAATATTTTTATATTAATTGATAATTTTAAATATTTCTAACATCTTTTAGTAAAAATTATATAAGAGATAATTTGGTGGAGGGGTTTTGAAGAGCCAGTGTAGTTCATTTTCACGATAAGATGACGAACTCGATCTAAAGAACACATAACTAGCCGTTTGAGAGTAACAACTAGTTTGACTTAACATAGAAATTAATAATTAAGGTTTAACCAAAAAAGAGAAAAGAGTCTAACTAAAGAATTTTAATTTATAAAAATATTATTAAATTAAATTCTTGATAATATTATAAATAAATTCAATTTTTGAGAAGTTATAATATAATTAATAATCAGTATTTTAATAAAATAATATAATAAACCATATAGTTATCTTTATTAATAATAATAAAAAATATTTTTATTAAAAAAATTAGCCCATTATAACCCTATTATTATTTATTATTATATATAGTATTCTAATAACTATTTTTATTATCAATAGGTTTAAACATATTCTTAACACCACTTATTAATATATTATTATTACTCGTACTCCTAACAATTAAAAATAGATTATAAAATAATATATAACTAATCTTAGAATATTATAAACGTTATTGTTAAATTAAATATATATATATATACATATATATATATATATATATATCTATATATATATATATATATATATATATATATATATATATATATATTAGGAAGAAAGAGCAGGGATCAAACATCAACTGATACTCTAGCCATCATCTCTATTCAAATTAAAATTAACATGCCTCTTTTCAATTTCTAAGGCCTCCCTAAATTTACGATGATGAGAATGGTCAATCTTAGAAATGACCCTAGCCTCTTCAATGCAAATGTGATGATTGGTTTTTTCTACATGCTCTACCAAAGCGGAGGAGCAAGACCTTCCATGGTTTATGTTCGTGGCGTGCTCACAAATCCTTTTGTTTAATGATCGATCAGTCTCACCAATATAAGGAGTTTCAAAAGAATATGGAATGATGTAAACACCCTTCACATCCTTGGGAGTAACAGGTCTTTAAAAAAACGAAGAGAACTTTGTATAGTGTTAAGGGGCCTAAAAGAAGGATGAACCTTATGTTTTCTCAAGATCCTTGCAATTTCATTAGCTGTCCCCGAAATAAAAGGAATATGAACTCCGAAAGACCAATCCTTGGGACCAATATTATTCTTATGACATTTCTCAGCATTTAGAAAAGCTCTAAGACCTTGGGACCTACTATAACCATTCGTATTAAAAACATTAAGGAGGTAGGTTTTTTCATCTTTGAGGTGATTTTCGTCAGAAACTCGTTACGCCTGAGTGGCTAAGGTGCTGAGAACACGTAGTTTTTGAGTTGGGAAATGATTGGAGCTAGAATGGAGATATTTATCTGTGTCATTTTTCTTTTGAAATACTTGATGAGAGAAAGAACCCTTATCCTTCTTTGAAATAAGAACATCAAGAAAAGGAAGGCTACCATCAACTTCAAATTACATGGTGAACTTTATGTAACTCGATTGATTATTAAGATGATGGTAAAACAACTCCAACTTTTCCTTACCATGAGACCAGACGAGACAAGTGTCATCCACAAACCTTTTCCAAAGCTTAGGTTGGTAAAGGGAAAATGACAAGGCCTTAGATTGAAAGTCCTCCATGAATAGATTGGCGACAATGGGGGAAAGGGGAGAACCCATAGCCACACTGAAGGTTTGCTCATAAAATTCACCCTTGAAGCTAAAGAAAGTATAGGTGAGACAAATTATAGCTAAAATTGCAGTATCACTATTAGTAATGTGATTGATGACATCAATGGCCTCATTAATAGGGATATCAGTGAATAAGGATACCACATCGAAACTCACCAGCTAATCATCAGGATCAAATCTAAAATCCTTTAAGTCGTTAATGAACAAAGACAAACCTTTAACAAAGAATTTAGTTTGGTCAACGAGAGGTTTGAGCTTATTACCAAGAAATTTCACTAGAAGATAAGTCAGTCCTCCAATAGTATTGACAATGGGGCGAAGGGGGACCCATTCCTTATGGAACTTGGGGAGACCATAGATCCTAGGGGTGAGAGGGTTTCTCTGGATAAACTTCTTAGTAAGAGGGCTAACAGTGCTACTAGATTTTATGGCTAGAGCAACTGTTTTAGAAATATTTTTTAGGGGTTTCTTAGCAAGCATTCTATAGCTCTCGCTATTGCAAATGTTATCTAAGATCTTATCATGGTAATCCTCCTCGTTAAGAATGACAGCCGCACCCCCTTTGTCAACTTTTAGAACAACTATGTCCTTATTATTGTTCAAGGCCTTGAGAGCTTCAAACATAGGTTGCTATGTTATAATTATTATAGATCACAGAATTCTAAATTCAAAAATTTTAAATAGTTTCTAATAAATATATATTTAAAATATCTTTAAGTTTTATTGTGAATATAAAATATATAATATAGACATTTTTTAGTTATTTAAAAAAGAAAAAACTTATTAATGATGACCAACATCTATTAAAACTATATATCTATAAAATCTTAAAAAAAATAAAAAAAAATTATTTTATAAAATAATAATTATATTTTCTTATTTAAAACATCTTATTTCTCTCTCTCATATATATATATATAATTTATTTATATTTATTTTTTAATTTAAATCCAATCAATTTAAAATAAAATCTTTTATTATAATTTAATATATTTCATCATATATTTTTAAATATTTATATTTATTTTGAATAATTAAAAAGAAAAATATCATCACTCCGAGGAGTGTTAGATTGGTTGGATCCACTAACATTTAAAATGTCTAATAATTTAATCAGAGCTAATGAATCACATTAAGACATGTAATTATATTTAATATTATTATCACTATTATCTATGGAGAAGTTAAGTTTCTTTCGCTTATTATTAAATTTATTTTGTTTCTAATTATATTGAATTATTACAAATTTTGAATTATAATAAAATTTTATATTGCTATCAAAATAGTATTTAATACTTGTTATAATAATATTATAAATATTCATATTAAAAGTTCAATTTTATTTATAGTTTTAATAGTTTCTATTGATTTTGTTTATTTAAAAACAGTAATATAATTTATAAATTATATTTTAATATGTTACTAAAACTACATTAATTGTTGTAAAATAGATGCTAACAAGTTCTTGTGTTAAAGAAATTTATGGTGAAAAGGTTAGTGATTTGAATATTATTGCCTAATAAAAAAAAAATTACATGATCACTATATTATAATATATATGATGATTTATTTAAGCATGATTTTTAGCGATTTAAGAAAATTGTTATACGAATTATGATATAAGAACAATACCACAACAATAAATAACATTATATAACATTATAGGGTAGTATGAAGATTTGATTTTCTTGTGATTTGACTTATTATGTCTTTATGTAGATACCAAAGAAATGTTCAAAATAATATTATTAGAAAAAATAAAAAAATAAGTGATGATCCAATAATGGATAATATGTTATAAAATAATAATGAATAGTATAAATAATAACTGTGAAAAAAGGATACTAGTTGATCAATGAAGTAGGGGTGTTATTATTCCCCAGGCAAATCCTAAAATGCCCCCAATGATAGTTATTCCTTGATATAACGGTCATTATTTTATTATTAATATAATTTTTATAATGATCGTGCTAAGGGGTATGATCCTTGATATTATCACCACTTTACAAAAGTTTTAACCTTAGATCTATAATACGTAGATAACCCATATAACCTCTAACCTAGTCATGCCTATCACACTATGAACTTAGAAACAAACATTCCCCAATATACCATAACCATTAGCCACTATGTCTACGCTATAGAGACTATGATGTATAACTCAAAAAACCATTATTAAACCTTTGTCCCTAACTACTCAAACTAACAACACATTACACCCTTTTACTTAATGACCCCAAATATAATTACTGTTGCACACATTACGAAACTGAAAATACTAAACTCTTAGTATATCTAACACCTACTCCACGTGACCTTGAATACACTATGTTGCACCAAACATTAATCCATTAAAACATGTTTACTCCTAGCCATTATAAACCAAACCACACTAGAAATCTAATTGTTATTACCAATCCCACAATTACCCCAAACACATTAAGACCATCATATATTATGATTCTTAATTTCAATGAGATTTTATGAAATCTCCCCCAAAGCATACTTGATATTGAATGCACTAATGCGTTGATATATTATAACCATAATTGATCACTATGACCTAAGGAACATGATACCTTCTATTCACTATCACCCTTAATATGAACACCTTAAATTCACTAATCCCTAAACACACATTGATGATCAACCACTGTGAATCCAAACATATTATAACTGGTAACACATATGAACCGTAACAGGTTCTCAACTCTAAGACAATCACTGGGTAACACATTGACCCCTCAAACACACCTTGAGCTTCAACATATTATACCCATTAACCTTTCCGAACCCTTCCCACAATCATTCCTTCAAACAATAATGATCACTAGCCATTATGACCTTGGATATTATATGATCCCAAATAAACTATGACCCATTAAATTCTAACCCCTTAAAACACTAATACCCTAATATAGAGTAAGCCCAAAGTATTATATCCCTAAAAACACCATTACCCTAGCATTATAAATGCTTATCACACCTTAACCCTTAACAGTTATGACCCAAATAACACTATATCCTCTTACATGCATAATGCACTACTACATTTGGGCGGAAAGTCTAACTGCAGAATCGTGACAAAATGGATAAAATCGAAAAAAGTGTTAGAAGTTAAATGTATTTTTTTTTTCTAAAATCTCGACGTCCGTTGAATATCCAACGGGAGTTGTTTAAAGCTTGAATATTCAATCGAATGTCCTATCTCATCAATTATTTGATGTTTTCCCTATAATCACTCCTATTGTTGAATATCTAACGGGAGTTCTTTGACCGCCAGATATATGAAACTATATCCAATATGAAAATGTGTAATCTAAATTCAGACAGATGGAAAATAACCATTCAATAACGTTCAATTCCATCATTAATGGATTTTTCCACTCACAATGTCTAATATGGGAGCACTTTATGTTGATCGATCTAACTAATTAAACTAAATATAACATTAATATTATAATTAAATATAATATTATTAATATATATTAATATTAATATGTATAATATATTAATATCAATATCTACAAATATATTAATATTAATATAATATTATATGACTATAACATAAATTATATATATTAAGCTATTATAGAGAGAGGGGGGCCTAACATCATCTAACTTTGACATAGTTGCTATATATATTAGGGGAACGTAGTTAAGGTGTTCAGGGGTTTATCTAAGTTTAAGGAGTAATTTGGACCTAGAGGAGTTAGAGGCTAATCATAGGCTTTCATGGAGCATTATTAATAAGATTTAAAAGTATATTATGCAAAATCTGACATTGATAAAGAATATCACATTATACTGATGACTGCAAAATAAGGT
Source organism: Pinus tabuliformis (assembly GCA_031772625.1). Taxonomy (NCBI): domain Eukaryota; kingdom Viridiplantae; phylum Streptophyta; class Pinopsida; order Pinales; family Pinaceae; genus Pinus; species Pinus tabuliformis. The sequence goes on along the minus strand of CM062818.1, from coordinate 1,416,348,402 downwards.
CAATATGTTTTTATTATGGTCATGACTATATATCTCAGAAAGTGTGTGACTTCCTACATGCCAACAAAATAACATCTTTCTTTGATTTTTTCACCATATTCTTAAATATCTTGATAAATTACAAAAGTATCAACATTGGTTTGTTGTCTTTGTTTCTTCGTCTAACCTAAGTTGTCCTTCTTTTTGTCTTTGTTGTCTTTCTTTTCCTTATATATTATATTTGTAAACTATTGTTATCTCTACATTTCAATTTGTTCTATGTCTACCAATATTACTTTATTTATGTTAATTATATAGTAAGCTCCCGCTAGGGAATTGCTAAATGAGGAAGAGGTGGTTGCATTAAAAGCGCTTGTTCAAGAAGATGGATCACTTAATATTGAGGATCAAGATAATGATCCTATGGAAGGCAATAATGATGATGATAGAATAGTTGAAAAATATGGGACAAATAGATTGATCAAGGAAACATTAAATAATGTTGGAATGAATGATGATGATAACCCGTACGTTGATCGTGCTTTTGATTTACATGTATTTGAGTCAGCAACTAAACATTTTTATGAAGGCTTAAAAACATGTATTTTCTCTGTTGTATTGTTGTTGGTCAAGTTAAAGGTGGTGAATGGTTTTTCAAACACATGTGTGATACAACTCATCAAGTATTTCATATATTTTGTTACATTTAGTACTATAGACATGATAAAGAAATTATTTTCTCATTGTTTTTAATTTCAGTACTGCATCATTTCATTGATTTGTAACTTTTGGATGCAATATGTGTGAATAATATTGTTTATTACATTAACCACTACTAATTTATTTTTATGTTGTAGATTATTAGGTCAAAAAAATTTACCACTGTGCAATGTTGTACCTCATATGTACCAAAATTTACATGCCATTATGAAAGATATTGGAATGGAGTATGAAACTATCACTGCATGCCATAATAATAATATTCTCTATTATAAAGAACATGTGGTGAAAGACAAATGCCTAAAATGTGATGAGAGTAGATATCAAGCAGATAATGTATCAAAAAAGGTGTCTCACAAGGTTCTTAGTTATATTCCCATAATTCCATGCCTCAGACAATTCTTTAGGTGCAAAAACGTAACAGAACTTATGGATTATCATGCAACGAATAGAAGTGAAGATTGTGTTCATCGAATGGATATAGATGAATATGCATTTAGGAAAAGTAACCAGAGTTTAAAAGTGAACCTCGTAATCTTAACATTTCATTAATAACCGACATTGTCAATCCATTTGGAAATACCAAATCTACTTACTTGGTGTGAGCCATTTTTGGATCCAAATATATCCTAACTTTAACTAGTCATTTACCTCATTACGATAGTAGGAAGACTACCTAAATATCAAAAATTCAATGGAAATGAATGTTAATTATACCTCACATAGGTTTGAATTATTGGGAACAGAATAAGACATGGTGAACTGGCTTGCAATGCAGTATTATTATTATTACACTTTAATGCAATGGCCATGGTAAGATCACAGGAACAACCCGAAGATATACCAATCTCACTTGTTCTATGCCATGGACTTCTCATAATTCGGAATTCTCAAGAAGCGATGGAGGTGAACCGATAAAAGGGTCCATTCAATGGGTGGTAAATGTGGGGTAACAGTAGCGTTGTGATTTTCAAATTCCACCTATATATCTCTGACATTTGTCCCATACATACACCAATTCAGCTGGAGCGTCGTTTGATTGACGACAGTTATAATCAGTTCCGAGAAAAATTATTTGTCCTACAACGATTATGTGGCATAATCCTTGGATGTCATTGTCATAATAAACAGTGACATTCTTAAAATCACCCTCGACAAATAATTTAATTACAATTTAATTATGATTTAGAATTGATAAATGATGCCTCGCATTTAAATTTAAATTTATTACATATTTTTGAATAAAAAATTAAATTCAAATTATACAATAGTACGATTTTTAGGTCCTAGGACATGTCATAATTCCTATCTAAGTCAATTAACATGTTTAATTAGATAAAATAATATTTATGATTAATTATATTTAATATATAATTTTTTAATTTACTTTAATATATTTATTTTATTAAAATCTATTAATTGTTCTAAAAATTATTAGCTTTATTTTAATAGTTCTTAGATTTAATATTTTTTATATCAACTAATAGGTTTTAAATAGTTATGAGGAATAGTATATTTTTTTTCATATGACATGTTAAATTTATTGTTTTGCTAAGGCAAGAGCAGATCCTTCAATTCAATTAAAAAGGAGAAATAGTGTACAAAAGGCAACCGCGGCGGTGAGGCCCACCAATATGACAGGCCTACCCCAATTCATGGTCTCAAAATGACAAAGTGGACCCAAAGACGTGGGCACGCCAAAACAAACAAGTAGCCCAAAACTGACCGTTGGATCTTGAGGTTAAGATCCAGTGGATGCAAAACAAATCAGGTGGCCAACAAGTACACCTTTTAACAAAGAAATCAGACCTGATGAACCCAATATACCATAATCTATAATCCTATGGGGTCCATTTTTGACTTATCCTTCAATCACTTTAACCATCTGAAATCCACCATCTACGAACGATTCTGGAGAGGTCTTGCGAACAACTTGAAACATAACCACTGTTGCGGACCCACCAACTTGCACGCAAAATCTTGGCCGTAGATTATCCTCTCTAGATCCAATGGTTACAGATCATATTGCGTGGACTAAGAGCTCCAATAGTTAGCACGTGATGAAGGCGGTAATTCCACCCCACCCTTAGCCACGTGTCGCGTGGTGAGTGGAATCGCTCCCAAATGAGAAAAACTGCTTCTCGCTTGATGAGCATGCGATATACCGGAAACCACCCCAAGGATAGTAAAGCTATTCATTGGAATAAAAGCTGGGGTTTTACATTTACCGAGAAAATCTGGGTTCCGGCGCATGGGCCAAAGGGAGATGAAGATCCCTCCATCTAGTCATCCCCCTAAGACAGTTGGTTTGTCATTACTTGAGGTAATGAGGTCGACATCGATCTGCATCCAAAAATGGATCTCACTTATGTCAAAACACTTCATAATGAAACCAGAATTACTGGACCCTGTCACTGTGGCTTTGTGTCAGCAAATACTGTCTCTTAATTTTTATGATGCTACTGTCGGTTGCTGAGGGCCCTAGATGAACATCCCTCCTTCAACCTGTCATCTGTTATGTCCTCCCACCAACAACATAAATTGATATTCTTATTTCAAACCCCCTCATTGGCAAGCCAGTTCGCAACTTTATTGGCTTCCCTATGAACATGCACCAACCTGAGGGTTCTCAGCATTCTTAGGTGCGCTTGGATTCTTTGGTAGACTTGCAGAATCTGCCAATGTTTTAATATTTTCTCAGGAGAAGCACCAACATTTATCCTCTTCACTGAGTTAATGACTAATTCTAAATCAGCCTTAATGATGACGTTTTTAATGTTGTACTTGAGCAGTATTTCTAGTTATAATTCCATCGCCATGAGCTCAGCAATATTGTTAATTACTTTACCTAGATAACTGTGGAAGATGACTTGTATGTTTCCTTCCTCATCCCTCGAGACCCCCCCATAACCAGCTTCTCCCGGATTCCCTTTTGAAGCTCCGTCTATGTTGAATTTTAAAAGACCATGAGATGGGGGTTGCTAAGAAGAATTTTCTATTGAGGTTTTCTTGATAATCTGCATAGAACCCTGAGGGTGAATAACCTTCAACTCTAACTTCTCCAATATTTTGGCCTCTCTCTGTCCTATGGGTTTATCTGTAGTTGCACCTCCCAAAATATGAACAGTTTCTTTGAGCTGTTTAAGAACTAGTTTGAGGATGTTACTCACCGGACTCGCTTTCTCCTTGAAAATCCTATTGTTATGCTCCTTCTAGACATTCCAGATTAAGAATCTTGGGGTCATCATCTAGGCAAAGTTTATGATCTCATTATTCGAGAAATTTTTCCTCCAATTCTTCAGAGTAGTGATAATGTCATTATCATCTCTGTCTATCTGCTCATAGACTTCTCCAACCCAATTCCAAAGTGTTGTGGTGAAAGTGCACCTATTCAGGATGTGATTTGTAGTTTCTTCCTGTTGTCTACATAAGTGACATCTTGAGGGACCAACAAAGCCTCTTTTTTTAAGATTATCCCGTGTTAGAATCTTGCCCTGGAGAACCAGCCACTTGAACACTTTGACTTTCATCCAATGAGGATTTTCCCATATTTCTTTCCAAGTCTTATATGTGTTTGATAGGTAAAACCCTGCATCTATCCTTTTGGCTTCCTTGAGGTTGAAGAGACCTGCCTTGTTATTTCCCCATCTTAGTTGATCATCCAAGTTTGAGTTTAAGATTTGTCTCTTGTCTAAAAGACCTTTAAGGTCTATAGCTTGAGTATGCAGCATGCCCATTTCTCTATAATCTAGAAGTTTCCATGTTCTCCATTTCCCATTATTCCTTGATTGGTCCTAGTAGTCACTTACCCACCTTAATCCTTTGTTGATGGTATCACTATGAATGTCTGCTAATTCTGCACTTCCGAGATTGTGCTCTTGCTGCCAATTATCCTCCCAGAACCAAGCTAGGTTTCCATTTCTGATCTCCTAGAAACTGTGATTTTGGACTAGGGCCCTATTCTCCCATGCCCTATTCCAAATTGTAGAACCTTTTACTTGTCCTATCATTCTAATTAGATTCTTCTCCTGCCATTCACTAGCATATTTTTGCTTCCAAAGTTTTGCCCAGGGGGCTTGTATTTCTTTTAGCCATCTCCACCATATTTTGGCTCAAGAAACTCTATTAGGAATTCTTGGGTCATGCAGCCCCAAGCCACCATGGGACTTAGGTTCGCACACTCTGTCCCATGTCAGAAGGGCCATTTCTTCTTTTCTTGACCTTTCCCCAAGAGAAAGTCTCTCTGAATGTTTCTTATATTAGTAACTACACCTGTTGGTGTTGGAATGACAAATAGCATATAGATAGGGATACTTTGGAGGATAGCCTTAGTGAGAATCAATCTCCCTGCTAGATTTAGTGCTCTGTTTGTCCATTTTCTAATCTTGTCTTTTATCTTATTAAAAACAGGCTCCTAGATATCTTTGTGGAGCGGTTTGTCAGTGAGAGGAACTCTCGGGTACTTCATAGGTAGTGACTCCCTTTGAAAGCCCAAAATTCTGGAAACATTTCTTTGTATCGAAATATCCGTATTGAAAAAAGAAAATATTTGATTTAGTAAGACTTACCTCTATGCCTGCTGCCATAGAAAACTCACTCAGAATCTATTTGAATGCTTTGGATTCCTTGACAGTGGGTGGGCCTTGAAGCATGGTATCATCCACAAATTATTGATGTGTCACCATGTCCCCACCATGAGTGAGTCTCAGACCCTGAATTCTCTCTTCCTCCTTAGCAGCTTTGATGGTTCTCCCTAATCCTTCCATCATTAGAATGAAAGGGAAAGGAGAAAGAGGATCTCCTTGCCTGTTACCTCTAGAAGGCTTGAAGGTTCTTGAAGGAGAGACATTGAGAAGAATTGAACAGCTGGCAGTGGTAACTAGCGCCATAACCCATTTAATCCAATTGTGATCAAAGCCAAAGGCCTTTAATATTGCTCTTATGTACGACAAGCTAAGCTTGTCATATGCCTTTGCTATGTCCAGCTGCATAATCATTCATGCTTGTTTGTTGGTAATGAGTGAACGAACCATTTCATGAGCTTGAATTATATTACCTAGAATTTGTCTTCCTTCCACATAGCTCGTTTTCTCCTCTGACAGTAGGGTTGGGAGGAGAGGTTTGAGCTAGTTGGCAATGACTTTGGATATAATTGTGTATATGACATTGCATAATGATATAGCTCTAAATATGTCTGGAGAGGTGGTGTTATGAAACCAGCTCAAGAAAAGATAGAAAAGATAGATCAATGCCTTAGAATTCAGTCTCTTCGAGGGGCCAACCTCCTTTACATTACATAAATGAACAATTCTTTGATGATTCAAATGAAAAAACCTCCTTTCTATGTATAGGAGTCTAAGGAGTCACAATATAATCCAGCCGACCTAACAATAATAATATAAAGCCACAAAAATATCAATAGAGGGATTCTATGGGGCACAGTAATAATAATATGGGGGAAATAGGGGCACAACAATATTAATAAGGGGTATAACTACAATAGTAATGGGGTAATCACTAGTATTATGGGGACCCAACATGCCCCTCTCCTTCAAAAAAGTGTTGTCCTCAATGCTTGAGTAGTTCTGGATACTTCTGCATAAAATTCTCATCCTCCCATGTGGAATCTTCGGTGGATAAGTTCTTCCACTTGATAAGATACTCTGAAATTGATCGATTTCGTAGCTATCGAGTTCTTGTTTCTGTGACTGCTTCCGGTTCTAATATAAATTTTCCTTCCTCATCAAGTTCTGGCAATATTCTTTGAACTGGGAGCTTGTCGCCTATAGCCTTCTTTAAACATGAAAAATAGAAAACTGGGTGCAATCGAGAAGGTGCAGGAAGCTCCAACTTGTATTCCATAGTACCAATCTTTTGCAACACCTTGTATGGATCATAATACTTTGGTGATAATTTATTATCCTTCTTAGCTTGCTTGAGGGACATTTGCTTATATGGTTTTAGCCGTAGGAATGCCCAATCACCTACATCAAAACTTCTTTACTACGATGTTGATCTGCCTGTTGTTTCATTCTATTCTTTGCCAACACGAGGTTATCCTTTAAGAGTTGGAGGACTTGTTGATGTTCAATGTGATGTTCCACAGCCTAAACCTTAGAATTTTCTCTTAAATATGATGTGATGGATGGTGGTTGATACCCATAAAGTGCCATAAATAGGGTCATTTTTGTTTCTGTATGGAAGGAAGTGTTATACCACCATTCAGCCAGAGGCAACCATTTGACCCATTGTGTCTGTTTATCAGATACAAAGCAACAAAGATATCCTTCCAAACATTTGCTTACTATCTTAGATTGCCCATCAGATTGAGGATGATAAGATGAGCTATGAGCTAACTAAGTATCAAGGCAAGAAAATAATTCTGCCCAAAAATTTCCAGTGAAAATGGGATCTCTGTCACTTACAATAATCTTTGGGTTTCCATGTAGCTTTTGAATTGTTTCCATAAATGCAGTAGAAACTGTACTGGCTTTAAATGGATGTGATAATGCACAAAAGTGTGCATACTTGGTAAGTCTGTCAACTACCACCATGATGACACTCTTTCCCTCGGACTTGGGTAAACCTGTGATAAAATCCATTGGAACCTCCTCCCAACATTGGCTTGGAATGGATAAAGGTTGTAATAGACCCGGTGTCTTAATTGTTTCAACTTTATTTTGTTGGCAAACCATACATTCCGCCACAAACTTTTGAATATCTTATTTAAGGCCATCCCAAAAAAATTCCTTCTTAACCCTATGGTAAGTTTTTAAAAATCCTGAGTGCCCTCCTAAGGGAGAAGTGTGCAATTCCATCAGAATCTTTTGTTTTAGCTGGGAATTCTTACAGAGGTATAAGCGATATTTGTACCATAACGAATCATTTTTCTAGCTAAATGTATCAGACGCACTGGAATCTTGTTGTAACTTTCGAATAAGTTCCAACACTTCTTCGTCATTCTTCCACTCCTCCCTTGCTTCATTTATCCAATCTGGTTGGATAATAGAAATGGCGCACAACAATGCTTCCACATCCTCATCCTTTCTTGAGAGTGCATCTGCCACCACATTTTTCTTCCCTTTTTTGTAGATTATTTCAAAGTCATAACCCAACATCTTTGTGACCCACTTTTGTTGCTCTTCACATGATAATATTTGTTCTAAAAAGTATTTAAGGCTATCATGATCCGTTTTTACCTTGAAGTGTCTTCCCATTAGGTAGGGTCGCCATTTCTTAAGTGCATGGAGTATTGCCAACATTTCCTTCTCATAAATAGCTTTGCTTAAAAAATTTCCCTTGATTGGACGACTTTCAAAAGGAATGGGTCTTTCATCTTGCATTAGAACAACACCAATTCCATTTCCTAAAGCATCACATTCCAGAATAAAGGTTTTTGTGAAGTCCGGTGTAGCTAAGACCAATGCTTGGCACATTGCCTCTTTAAGATGTTCAAAGGCCTTTGTTGCTTCCGAAGTCCATGAAAATGCATCTTTCTTCAATAATGTTGTTAGAGGTGTTGCTATTCTCCCATAATTCTTAAAAAACTTGTGATAATACCCTGTCAACCCGAGAAATCCTCGCAGATGCTTTATGGATGTGGGGATTTTCCATTCCTTAATGGCTTTAATTTTGCTAGGGTCTACCTTAACTCCTTCATGAGATACAATATGACCCATATATTCCACCTCGTGGACTCCAAAGAAACATTTGGATATTTTTGCATATAATTGTTTCTCCTCCAATAGTTGTAGCACCATGTCAACATGATCCTTCAAATACTTGCTGTAGATTAGTATATCATCAAAAAATACTAACACAAATTTTCTAAGGAATGGTTTGAAAATTGAATTCATCAAACCTTGAAATGTTGAAGGTGCATTGGTAAGGCCAAAAGGCATGACCAAAAATTCATAATGACCCTCATGAGTTCTAAATGTTGTTTTCGGAATGTCTTCAATCTTCATTCTGATTTGATGATATCCTGAATGAGGATCCAACTTGGTGAAGTAAATTGATCCATGCAATTCATCCAGTAATTCATCAATGATAGGAATGGGGAAATTATCTTTAATAGTGAGCTTGTTGAGCTCGCTATAATTTGGACACATGTTCCATGATCCATCCTTCTTGTGCACCAATACTACTGGAGCAGAGAAAGAACTTTGACTCGGTTGAATTATACCAGCCTCTAGCATTTCTGCAACCATACATTCAATTTCACTCTTTTGGACATAGGGATATATGTACGGCCTGAGGTTTGGAGGAACACTTCTTGGAATCAGATGAATACCATGATCATGATCACGCATAGGTGGGAGAGCTTTGGGAGTCTCAAATACCTTGGAATGATTGCCTAGGACTTTTTGGAGATCTCGATAAATAGATGATTCCGATGTGGAAACATCTAGTGAACATAATTGTGCATTTACACCTCTTTGCTCCTTTTTTAGAAGCTTTGTCATACCATTGGAGCTGATTATCTTTCTTGGTTTCCCTGCAATACCCCTTAATTCAACTTCCTTTCCTTTTGTAGAAAATTTGATGAAAAGTTCTTGAAAATTAAAAGCTATTGTACCCAAGGATTGTATCCATTGGACTCCTAGTACAACATAAGCACCTCCCATTGGAATGGAAAGAATTGGGCTAGTCAATACATATTCTCCCATGGATATCTTGATATTATGGCACTTTCCAGAGCACTTTATTGTTCCTCCATTTGCAATCATCACTTGACACTCTAGTGTTGGATAAAGGAAGCAATTCAATTCTTTTGCTACCTTACAATGAATAAAACTGTGGGTGCTTCCTGAATCAATCAACACTATTACCTTTTTCTTCTTGATTTGTCCTTCTTATCTTGATTGTTTCAGGAGTGGTAATTCCTGCCAATGCATTACAAGATATGGTTGGATTTATTTGCTCTTCATCTAGGCTTTGTTTCTGGGGTATATCCTCTTCTTTTGACCTTTCTTGCTCCTTTTCTTCTTCCTCTTCACAATCTATGTAGAATAATTTCTTCTCAACACACTTATGACCTTTAGTGTATTTGTTATCACAACTATAACAAAGCCCATTTTCTCTTTTTCTTCCAATTGTTGTGGTGTAAACCTTATAGGTTGTGGAAGACTAGGGGCAACAACACTTCCGTCTTTATAGTTGTGAGTGGTATGCTTCCTGGTTGCCATAATTTTGCTTTCCATTTTTCTTGCTAACCTGAATGCCTTCTCTAATGAATCAGGTTCCCAAAGGCGAACATCATGTTGGATATTATCCTTTAAAGACCCTATGAACACATCAATGCTATGCTCCTCTGGAATATCTTTTACCTTTATGTTCAATTTTTGGAACTCCTCAATGTGCTCCATTATTGAACCCTTTTTTTTGAGACTTATCAATTGGCTAAAAAAAGTGTTGCTTTTTGTATCCTCATAATGTTCTATCAATTATTCCGTAAAAATTGCCCAAGTGATAAATTGTTTACGAGTGTTGATGCCTCGAAAATCGTTGTATCAACATTGGGGGATAACCACCCGGTCTGGACCTTAATACAGCTCCTTTTCCATTTGGAATGGTGGCTCCGACTAGGGATAATGGGACTAGTTTCCCAACAATGAATAAACGGAATGAATGAATGATTGATTGACTAATCTAATGATAGGCGAATAACTTAATTTATTAGTGAAATAAAAAAGAATTACTACTAATCCCAGGAACTATTGTACTTTGAGGTGTAGCGCTTGATGATCTATGTTTATTAACAGGCATGTAGATGACTCCATATAATAAACACGGACATTTACTCATTCAAGGATTACTTTTCTTAAATAGTTAAACAAGGTGATTAATGCAATATTGCTACAATCATCATTTATATCATCAATACATATATGATTAAAAGAAAAGCATTACCATAAACATCCAATAGTGGATAGAATAAAGAAATGTTGTTAAAACACACATATATATATTCGATAATAGCAAAGGCGATCAAATAACAATTCATATAAATAGAATGGATTCAGACATAGATAATAGTACCATATGAGCTACGAGTCACTCTCCAACATCAATCGCTATTTGAAATTCTTCCTCTAATGTAGAAATACTTTCAAACAAAGACAATAGTGCACATTTGCATAAAAACTTCTTTGCCAAAATCAGAATGATTGGTCCAGTTTTATAAAAGAATATGCCTGAAGTACAGTAGTGCAACTTCAGGTTTTAAGTCAGGTACAAAACTTTACGACCCTTTCCAAAACAATGAAAGGGTCTATAAATACTAAATTAAACTAACTATCTATGAAACTGAAATCCTACTTAATTGGTATCAAATGATCTTGAACATATTCTTCTCAGCAACCTGGCAGTCGGCGGTATGAATCATCAAGTAGGTTGTTTGCCTTTAAACCTGAGCTGACTTATTGCAAGCATCGGCTCCACTTCGGGCAGTCTGTTGAGGCGAGAGTTAAGCTAGGCGGCATAGGTGGCATCCTGAATATCAGGCATAATATACCCGATTGCATCTGTAAGGCATTTGAGGGCGGCTCTTTGACTGTGTGGTTTTACCAAGAAGAACCAATAGGTGTCCCATGTTAAACTGTTAATTCCAGCAATTAATCTCCCCTTTTCCTCTAGATCTGAATAACATGACTGCTCCAATGTTTTCATCGCTGTCAATTTACCTGGAGTGCATTGGGAAATCATGTTTGACAAGTAGAGAGTATTATTAACCAATTCAACCAAATTACTTGTGGTTGATTTGCATCTTGAAATTGCCCTCTCTGCTTTCATTAACCGGGACTGCCATTCTGTAAACAATATTTCTTTATGTGACTCTAAAATTCTTGGTAAATTTGCCGCTTGTCCCTGATCGGTATCTTGCCAGTCAAGAAATTCAGTTAATGTTTCTTCAGCTTGATCCAATTCTGTTCTAGCCTTTTTTGTTTTTTCACTTATTGATCCCATCAATTCACATAGTGGTTCCGCCTGGGCGATTTGTTGACATAAAAGCTTAATCTGTGCTATTAACGCCTTATTTATCTGCAATGCCTCTACTCTGAATTCAGTTATCTGTGGAACGCCCTTTGTCTTCTCAAGCTGTGCTGATATTTGAGCAATCTGCTCGTCTTTTGTTTTCAACATTTGTTCATTTGCTGCCCTCAGTTGTGCCAAGGCTTCATACAACTCTTTCTGCTTCTGGATTGCGCTGTGATGAATCCTTTGTTTCTCTGCCTGCAATTGTTGAGTTAATTGATTATTTATTTGTTGTTGTGTTAAAAATTGTTGTTCTGCCTGCTCCGCTTTCTGCTGTGCTTCTGTTAGTCGTGCCTGCAATAAAAAGATTTCCTGGTCTTTTGTTTTCAATAAAAGACTCACCTCTGATGCTTTGTCTATTGTTGTTGCCGAGTAGGCTCCAGCATATTGTGATAGTTTTGTTAGGTCATCAGAGGGGTCAAATTCCTCCTTCCAAACCACATTGCCTGTGACCGTCTATTCTGGGAAAAGGGAAGGTTGATCAGTCCTTCTTCTCTTCCTCTGTCGTTTTATTATAGCTTTGTGCCTTGGGCTATAGAAGAAATACAAGGGAGGAATCTCTTCTACCTGCAAAATGATTTGATCGGAGGGGTCCTTTGGTATTATTTCTACTTCCTTTGAACTGGGTAGGCCGCTGGTTCCACTTGGAACCTGTTGTGAAGTGGTTTCTTGTGTATCTGCTGCTTTCCAAGTTTCAGTGTCCTTTGAACATTCCAGACTACTGATAATAGAATCAAATTGCTGCCATTCCTGGAGCAATTTTGGATCAATATGAGTATCCACATTTACTTCTATGTTGCTCTGTTTCTGCTCTTTAGTCTGGGTCTCCTCCCGCGCTTTCTCTTGTTCTTTTGTTGTAACCGGAGGTTCCTTTGAATGTTGTTGTTCAGGCTCGCTCGGTTTTGTTAATGGGGTTGTTGCTAACAGATCTAGAGGCAGAGTTTGCAACCTCGGTCCTCTAAGTCTGTTGAATTCAGTTAACCCTTCATCTTTGTGTTGCATTATGGCCAGCGATCTAACCTGATACATTGATTCAGCTGAAGAGAACAGGTCGTCAAACTGGTCTTCTACATGATCAAACTTTGTTAATTTGGCCTGTTCAAGTGCATTATAGGCAACTTTCTTGGGATCAAATCTACTACTTGGGAGAGTTGCCAGAGTTAATGATTTGATTTTTGCAGCTTCTTTTTCTGCATGTTTGAAATCATGCAAAGTGTAGACACCACATCTCACAGGAAAGGAGGGCCAGACCTGCTTCTTATTTTTCTTGAGAATCTGTGTAAATCCCTCGGCAATGATCTGATAGGCTATCGCCCTTGCCAGCAGTTTGTCAGGTATGTACAAAGGAAGGACATGAGGTTCAGCTTGGCTGCCGAAAATTCTTACATAAGTAAATTTCTCCTCTCCGAACTATCTTCCTATTGATGTTAAATCAATCCCTGCTTGGTAAGAAATTTTGGGAGCAGGTTTATTAAAAATAGAATAATGAATGGGTAACATGAAGCCGTTACAGACTTGGTACAAATGGTGCTTGTAGGAAGTCTTCCACAATTTCTGGTGGTATATGTGAATAGGCGTGGGGTCTTGTGGAGTCCACCTCCAGCCGAGTACAGGAAACTCAAAATTAAAACACAGGGTATCTAGAATATAGGCACTGTAGTAGAATGGGGGAATAATTCTTTCTGAGACGGAAGTTTTAGTTCTAAAACTAAGAACTGATTTCGCTAGCTTATCTGACAGTATGGTTGCCCAATCCATTATCTCACTATTACATGCCGCTTCCATCAAGGGAACCATTTCTATAGTGAAATTAGCATAATCATGCAACCCCCACAATCTACACATCATTATCCCAGCATAACAATACGGAGAACAAAGAGAATCCACAGAGTACTTACCGGAAGTTTCATGCTTGTGTTTCGCCGGATTTTGCCTCCATTCCCGAATGGGTTCGAATTCAGTTTCGTTCTCATTTCAGAATTTCTCCAGAAATTCCTTGTTGTATTTCTTCTCTGGCTCAGCCAAATGATTCATTTGCCTTAAATCATCAGCCTTGAATGAACCGAAGATTCTCCCATCTTTGGTGCAGAAAGTTCTATATGTAATTGGGATTTCCTCAATTGCCCACTTTACTACATCCGTATGGGAGAATTTGCTCCCGAGCCGCTATCAGATGAAGGAAAGAGTCGGCCAAGTCTTTCAAAGTACCATCAGATTTTCTACTGGAACCCGCTGTAGCTTGTACTCCCGTCACCTTTGGTTCTTCGGCTTCGATCAAATTATAGGTACTTTGCCAAGTGGTCTTGGCGAGTCCTAAGCATGTAGAATCAGATATTAATCCCTTCTTTCTATTTGCTGGATCAACGACGGCTTGTCCTGTGGCTGGTGCAGTGGAAGTGATTGTGGTTTTCTTAGACTTCTTCCCCATTCTGCTTGAATCTATTACTTCAGAAGAATTCTGCACAGTAGTGGAAATAAGCGTAACACAAAGAATTGATAGCGAAAACCAAATACGAATGAGATATATTGATCAATGCCTGATGAGGGATTAACTTTAAAGTGGCCGCAGATACAATCTATGAGAAGATTTTAAGACTTACTATTACATTAAATGGCCGTTAAAACCTGCCAATCCTTTAAATGCCCATCATATCATTAATCAGCCGAATGATTTGCTTAAGCGTGCCTTGGATGTTTTGGCGGTTGAGTGCACGTAAATCATTGTTCGAAAGATAAGGCCTTTAATTGGGCATCGGGGAAAAACTTAAATCATTATATTGACACCTTTTGAAATCCCCGATCGTCGATAGCGATATCACATCGCATCGCATTGGGAGTATGGGCACTTTAAAAAGCATGCATGGTATATCGCTGATCGCCGATATGCGATATCGCATCGCATCGGATCGAAAGACACTTTAAAAAGCATGCATAGTGTATCGCTGATCGTTGATAGCGATATCGCATCGCATCGGGTCGAAAGGCACTTTAATTGTGGGAACTTATGATTTCCGATATCCCATAAGCTATTGCATGTTATCGCGTCGGAGCAAACCGATGGTTTTTTAAGTTATGCCTCCTTTGTCATTGCGATATGCGATCTTTTGATCGCTTTATCGCAATGATAAAAGATTGATTATTTATATTATAAGACCAAAATTGGTTTGTCAAAAGGTCTTTTATAATGTTTTCATTTTGTTTTCGAACCTATTTGAATAATACAAAGTTGATACCAATCAAAACTAAAAGGGACCCATTTCATATGATAGTTTTGTGAATAAAAATGATATGAAATGGGGGGTTGTTGTAGAGCACAAAAATTCGCGATTCGCTGGAAGAAACAGTTATCTCTTAAAAGTATGGAAATGCTTAAATATTTTCAAAATAGAGTTCTAATCAAAGGGGAAAATTCTAATATAACTAGGTATATATGCATTCCGAGTAAAATGAAACTATCTTTGCTAATTTCCTCTCTTATTTAAAATTAGATACATTCTAAGTTTTAAATAGGCCTCTATTGGTTTATAATAATAAAACAGAAAACCTTTCCAAATCAGCTTTTATAGTTAACTCGCCTGTCATAGGTAGATCCTCTGTTGCCAGCAAACGTTCATAGTTTCGACATGGATACCTTTTAACCATATTATTGTCCATTATCCCATCCACTTAAGAGTGTGATTAACAGAATGAATTCAAAACATGTTTTCATATTTTGTATTTCCTTTCCTTTTTCTGTTATTGCTAAGATAAAAAGCCATTGTCCTGGTTTGGTGGCCAGCTGTTCGACAATGCCATTCACTGGTAGTAATCTAACCGAACAAGCTGGCTCGTGATGAGACCCCTTGTCTTATAACTCTAAGCCATTACCCTGTTTTGGTATGCAGTATTGGTAATGTCGGTTAAACTATTTCCCGATGATCATGGTAAGCAGGCTTGTAATAAGACCTCTTATCTTTTATATCAAATATTTTAGAATTACACTCTGAGTAACCATAAACTTTGGTGAATGGGATGGACAATTTTCTCCTTAAGAGTAAATGGATGAAAGGGTAAGAGTTGAAGATGCTAAACTTGGATTAGTTTCTGTTTTGATATTGATAACCTTTTGTGACCAATTTGAAAACAGAAAATGATTTACAATACTTCTAAACTTTGAGAAGAGTTCACAAAAATTGAAGTGTGGTTTCGTAATGCAATTATACCTAGTTTCCTAGAAATTGTTCCTCTTATCTAAGACTTCTATTATTTTAAAAGTAAATATCATCACTACTTCTGTTGAGAAACTTTTAAGTACAACAAAGGTCAATGGAAGATACCTTACAACTTTATTTTCTAATGGTCCTACAAACTACAAAATTCTATTAAAAAGGAGAAGGGTTACCTTCTCAATTGAAGAATTTCTTTAAGATAAGGCCATTAACAGGGAGAGAATCTCTCAAACTTGATAAATCTTGTAATATGAAGGTCGAATGGCCTATCTTCTCACAGATCTGAAATGGCCCAAGTGACATCTTTTGGAACTTGGTGTGCTTTCCCTTATCTTCATGGGCTTTGTCCCATTTCAGAACTAAATCACCGACTTGAAATTGTTTTGAACCGGATGAGACTGAATCAAAGGATGACTTGATGATTTGCTGATGTTTTGCATGAATAACCTTGGCTTTTTCTCTTTCCTCTTCTAATTTTAGAATTTGGTCATGTCTAAGTTGAATAGAAGAAGAAGGGCTTTCCTCAATAAACTGAACTAGGGCTAGGGAAGGAAGAACAAGATTTGTGGGTAGTACTGCTTCTTTTCCATATACAAGGTTGAACGGAGAAGATCCTATGGAAGCCTTATGTGTTATCCTATCAACCCATAGTGTGAATATTAAGGATTTGTGCCATGTTTAATGATTCTGTTCGATAGTTCGCTTAATAATTTTAATCAGATTTTTATTTGTAGATTCTGCTAAACCATTACCCTGGGGATAGTAATTAGCAGAATATTTTAATTTAAATCCTCTTTTAATAGCGAAATCAAACATAGCATTACCTGAAAAGTAATATGCATTATCAAAAACAAGAGCATTTGGGACACCAAACCTGGTAATGATGAATTGATCTATGAATTCAATTATTGCCTCAGAATTTGTTGTCTTCAAAGGAATTGCTTCAACCCATTTAGTAAAATAATCAGTGGCAGTAAGGATATACTTATGCTGTTTGGAAGAATGAGGAGTAATTTCCCCAATGATATCCAATCCCCATTGCTCAAATGGTTGTTCAATGTTGACCGGTTGCAAAGGGAAAGCTGGTTTTCTTTGAAGTTTGACAATTTCGGCATTTCCTTACATATTCATAAGCATCTCTAAACAGAGTAGGCCAATAATATCTAGCATGAATGATTTTGCGGGCTGTTGTGTCAGCTCCAAAATGTCTTCCTGCTGGTCCATCATGTAATTCCTGCAAAACCTTTTGTGCTTCAGGTTTTTCTAGGCATCTTAATAAGATTGAATCATAATTTTTCCTAAAAAGCACATCATCAATAATTGTGAAAAAAAATTCTTTCAATCTAATGGCCCTTTTTTTTTTGTAAGACAGGTTAGGAGGTGCATATCCATTTTTCAAATAGAAAATTAAGTCAGCATATTGTGATTCAGAATCAGTAATACTTATCTGGTTGATTTCTTCGGTTTGATCTGTATCACCTGATTTTGGGATGTTGGATGCTCCTACCAATAACCTGCAAAAACCTTGGCCTCTAACAATCTTTGCTAGTTTAATTTCTAAATCATATTCTTGAAGTGTTGTAACCCAGTTTGCCCTTTTTTCACCTAGTTCTCTTTCGATTAATAGTTGCCTTACTGCAGGGAAAGGAACTATAACTTTTGTGTGGGCTTTTAAAAGGAAGGGTCTGTAATGCTTGACAGCTTTATATGCAGCAAAGGCTTGTTTTTCTACTTCGGAGTAATTCAATTCAGCACCCTGAAGATTTGAACTATAGAAGGAAATGGGTGCTTCCAAATTGTGATCATTAAGCTATGTGAGTACTGCTGCATAAGACAAGTTTGATGCGATAGTATACAGTGTGAAATGATTAGAAAAATTAGGAGTATTTAAGGCTGGGGCATTGATTATTGATTGTTTGATTAAATCAAACGCTTCCTTTTCTGCTGATCCCCACTTAAAGACTGAATTTTTCTTAATCATAGTTTGGAGTGGCAAAATGATTTGAGAAAAGTCTGGAACAAATCTTTTGACAAAATTGATCTGGCCTAAAGATGACTACATGGATTTTTTATTATGAGGGAAAGGGATTTCAGAGATTTCTTTGATCCTATCAGGATCAATATAAATGGCATCTTTAGACACAATAAAGCCTAAGAGCTTTCCTTGGTCAAGAGCGAAGAAAGATTTTTTAGGGTTAAGAGAAATACCATATCTTTTGCAGCGTTGAAAGATTTGATTTAAATCATGCAAATGACTGGACTTCTCCTTAGAAAATACAGTAATATTGTCTAGGTAGACGACTACTGTTCTATTAATCAACCCTTTAAAAGCTATATCCATCGCTCTTTGGAACGTCGCTCTCGCATTAATAAGTCCGAAAGGCATTTTCTGATACGCATATGTTCCCCATTTTGTTCTGAATGTGGTTTTGAGCTGGTCATCAAGATGGACCAAAACTTGGTTATATCCTGAGAAACCGTCTAGAAAGGACATTAACTCAGAGCCTGCTACTGATTGGAGTATCTGCTCCATAGTAGGTAATGGGAAATTATCTTTTAAGCTCGCCTTGTTCAAATTTTTGAAATCTATACAAATCCTAATGTCGCCATTTTTCTTTCAGACTGGCACCATATTGGAGACCTAGTTTGAGTGCCGAACGGGAAAAATAATCTTAGCTTTCAAGAGTTTATTAAGTTCATATCTTATTTGACTCTCTAAGTTCGGATGTATTTTTCTCAACTTCTGCTGAATTGGTTTCTGTTCGGGAAGCATTGGAATGGTATGATGGATGATGGATGTATCATATGTCTTTAAATCATCATATTTCCAAGCAAAAACCTGTTTATTTTTCCTTAACAGTCTAATGAATGCTTCCTTTTCTTCCAAGGCAAGTCCTAATCCTAAATTAATGTTTTGAGGAGTTTGCTCAGTGCCAAGGTTTATCAACTCAAACCTTAGGGTAGAACTTTGGAGCTTTGCATTAGTCACAGGTTTAAACCTGTCTTTAATATCATAAAGATCCTCAAGCTTCACCACAGGTTTAGGGATTGAATTTTCCTCGGGTTTACCTCTCATTTGAAGGTCATGCTCGTTTTCCTCGATGATTTGATCATCATAGGACTTTTTGGAAGTTAAGAACTGTAAAATGTCTTCATCATGGTTGAATACTCTCCAATTAGTGACATTATCAGGAATTGATGGCCTAAAATGTAATTCTATTGAAAATCTATCTCGGCTGTAGTCTTCAGAAGGTAGGAGCTTGGAAGCAACATTGACTAGCAGGTCAACTGCCGAATTTTGAGACCTGGGAATAGAAGAAATATTGAATGCCAAAAAGTGGGAGGTGAGTTCCTATATCAGCGATTGATAATGTTTGAGATGGGTGGAAAGACAATGAATTGTATTCCTTACCTGTTTGATAATAATTTCAGAATCTCCAAACACTTTCAAATATTGGACCTTGAGGCCAATAGCTTTATATAGTCCTTGGACTAGGCTTCATACTCTGTTGTGTTATTTGTGCATTCAAATTCTAACCTACAGGACAACATTGTTTTTTCCCCTTGTCGGCTAATCAAAATACATCCTGCTCCTGAGCCCTCACTAGATTTGGACCCATTGAAATATAACGACCAAAATAAAGAAGTATTAACAATTTTATTTACAGTTTTCTCAGTATCATTGAAACATCTTGACCTATCTGTTTGTGAATAATTTTCGATCTGAGATGTAGAATGACTTACTGGGAAAGGGGATGGTTGGGCAGTGAAGTTGTCAACGAATGACTCGGATGAATAATTCCCCAAAATGTTGTTATTAAATGCTATTGGTTGGTTTTCTTGTTCAAATTCAATAAATGTATGGGTCATATGCTTTTCCTGATCGGTCCTTATTTGATTTGGCTTACCCTTATAGGGAAGCCACATATGTGACCAATCAGTAGAAATATACCCATGTAGTTTCTCAGACCAATCCCTACTCAAGATCAAACCATAAAATTCAGGTATATCGGCGATTAGGATATCAATCCTTTGTACTATTCTAGGATCAGCAGATAACCTGATAGTTACAGAATTGATCTCTCCCAAAACCTATACTTTAGTCCTGTCCAACTGCACAATATGAATAGCAGACTTCTAGGGTTCAATGTTCAGTTTGGAACAAACTGAAGCTGACATTATGTTAGAATATGCCCCTAAGTCAATCAAGTAGTTGTGCAGGTTTCTATTATAGATCTCATAGGTTAGAAGGAAAGGTGGAGTATGAGAGTTTGATCTATCTCCTATTAGGACTGCATCAGTAGCTTCGACCATACCAGAAGGTGGTTGACCTGTATCGTTTGCAGCTTTAGCACTGGGAAGAGGTGAAGTAGGAACAACATTTAATGCTTTGAGAAGCAATTTTTGCTGATGTTTCAATTTACTAAGTTCAAACATGGTAATGTACGCCTTGGTCTTTTTCATGTCATCAACAATATTATAATCCATTGAATCTGACACTACCAGTGTCTTAGATGTTGATGGGATTGTTGAGGTTGAAGGTTGGTTTTGTGGAATTGTTACAGGTGACTTCTTCGGGGGTACCTTTTCCTTTGTTGTAGCAGCACCTGCACTTCTTTTCTTCGAAGTTGTCTGAACAGGTTCGGAGGTACCTTTACTCCTGGTAGTGACAGGAAACGCTTCTTCTTCGTTTTCTGTATCGGAGTTAGGCAATATAAAATCCCACATTCCATGACATTCAACAACTTCCTCTTCTTCATCAGTTGGTGTAGCTGTTTCTTCTTCTCCTTCTTCAAGATCTGAATTTGCATTTGATATAACATTTGGCGGTTTTGATTCAGTTTTCTTATAATTTCTAAAGGGTCTTTTGGTTGAGGTTTCGGCTACTTGTTTTTTGATTTCAACCATTTCATTTGACATAGTCTTGAGGACCTTTTGAAGGCCTTCCATGTCATATGGATCTTTAGGGGTTTTCTTCTTTGAATCATCTTTAAAAGAAACTTTTTTGGCTTTTCTGTCTTCCAGAGCAACTTTCTTTTCTAGAGCATTAATACGTTTCTCCACAGCAAGTGCTTCTTTCATGTTTTCAGCTAAAGTAGGTTTTCCAGCCCTGTCTACAAAAATAGCTATATTGGCAGGTAGGGCAGCTATATACCATTCGTTTCGGATTTGCTCACTTGGTTTGGAGGCCGTTGGGATTTTATTCAAGAGTTTATTGAATCGGGCGTTAAATTCCTTAATTGGTTCCCTATGCTCTATCCTAAGATTGGAGAGATCATTTATTAGTGTAGCCAAAGACCTATCATCTCCATACTTAGTAAGAAATTGTTCTTGGCAAGTCATCGAACTGGTAATGGAACCAGAAGGTAAAGAAAAATACCAGGATCCTGCTGATCCTTGCAAAGTATAAGGGAAAAGCCTAAAAACAACATCTTGCTCTGTTACTCCCTTCAAATTGACTGCCAACATGAAGTTATTAATATGTTCCTCAGCTTGTGTTCCATCATCTGGGCTAAACTTGGGTAGCCATTTTTCAGGAGCATCAGGTAATGCATGCAATGGTGCAGGCATGTTGACTGCACCAGGCCTGGTCCATGGATATACCATTATAACACCAGTAGTAGATGATACTACTGTTGAAATTCCAAATTTCTTGGAAGGAAATGATGTTTCGGAGTGAGCAGGTTGGGATGTTGAAGTTCCTAATCCCTCATGAACAACAATATGTAATGGGGGAGTGGATGGTTGACTTCGCATGGGGGAAGGTGAGATGGAGGATGTGGATGAAAGCTCTTCATTGTTAGATCCTTCAGTATATTTCTTCGCCTTTTTCCTTTTGGGTAAAGGGAACTCAGTGGGTTCAATACCGAGCTTTCCGCTCTGAAGTCTAGTGAGAGGGTGAGGTAAATTAAACTGCGAAGTCACACTGCTTTGCGGTACCTCAGATTTCTGTGGTGACATCGAGAAGCTCTGAAGTTTGTGGATAAGAGACTGAACTTCAGGGGATTCAAGACTTAGCTGTTCTGGAGTATAATGGGTTTGAGCAGTGGTAGTTGATTCCTCTTCTTCTTGTTTGGATACTGGAGAACCAACATGCAATTGGGAAGTACGAGGTGATGCGGAGGGAGTATTACTCTTAGAATGGCCTGCAGATTTGGGTTTGCTTGCCATTCACAGTTGAGGCCCTCCTTCTAGCGCCAAAAATGTTGATGCCTCGAAAATCGTTGTATCAACATTGGGGGATAACCACCCGGTCCGGACCTTAATACATCTCCTTTTCTGTTTGGAATGGTGGCTCCGACTGGGGATAATGGGACCAGTTTCCCAGCAATGAATAAACGGAATGAATGAATGATTGATTGAATAATCTAATGATAGGCGAATAACTTAATTTATTAGCGAAATAAAAAAGAATTACTACTAATCCCAGGAACTATTGTACTTTGAGGTGTAGCGCTTGATGATCTATGTTTATTAACAGGCATGTAGATGACTCCATCTAATAAACACGGACATTTACTCATTCAAGGATTACTTTTCTTAAATAGTTAAACAAGGTGATTAACGCAATATTTCTACACTCATCATTTATATCATCAATACATATATGATTAAAAGAAAAGCGTTACCATAAACATCCAATAGTGAAGAGAATAAAGAAATGATGTTAAAACACACACACACACACACACACACACACACACACACACAGATATATATATATATATATATATATATATATATATATATATATATATATATATATATATATATATATATATATATATATATATATATATATATATATATTTGATAATAGCAAAGGCGATCAAATAACAATTCATATAAAAAGAATGGATTCAGACATAGATAATAGTACCATATGAGCTGCGAGTCACTCTCCAACATCAATCGCTATTTGAAATTCTTCGTCTAACGCAGAAATACTTTCAAACAAAGACAGTAGTGCACATTTGCATAAAAGCTTCTTTGCCAAAATCAGAATGATTGGTCCAGTTTTATAAAAGAATATGCTTGAAGTACAGTAGTGCAACTTCAGGTTTTAAGTCAAGTACAAAACTTTACGACCCTTTCCAAAACAATGAAAGGGTCTATAAATACTAAATTAAACTAACTATCTATGAAACTGAAATCCTACTTAATTGGTATCAAATGATCTTGAACATATTCTTCTCAGCAACCTGGCAGGCGGCGGCATGAATCATCAAGTAGGCTATTTGCCTTTAAACCTAAGCTGACTTATCGCAAGCATCGGCTCCACTTCGAGCGGTCTGTTGAGGTGAGAGTTAAGCTGGGCGACATAGGTGGCATCCTGAATATCGGGGATAATATACCCGATTGCATCTGTAAGGCATTTGAGGGCGACTCTTTGACTGTGTGGTTTTACCAAGAAGAACCAATAGGTGTCCCATGTTAAATTGTTAATTCCAGCAATTAATCTCCCCTTTTCCTCTAGATCTGAATAACATGACTGCTCCAATGTTTTCATCGCTGTCAATTTACCTGGAGTGCATTGGGAAATCATGTTTGACAAGTAGAGAGTATTATTAACCAATTCAACCAAATTACTTGTGGTTGATTTGCATCTTGAAATTTCCCTCTCTGCTTTCATTAACTGGGACTGCCATTCTGTAAACAATATTTCTTTATGTGACTCTAAAATTATTGGTAAATTTGCCGCTTGTCCCTGGTCGGTATCTTGCCAGTCAAGAAATTCATTTAATGTTTCTTAAGCTTGATCCAATTCTGTTCTAGCCTTTTCTATTTTTTCACTTATTGATGTCGTCAATTCACATAGTGGTTCCGCCTGGGCGATTTGTTGACATAAAAGCTTAATCTGTGCTATTAACGCCTTATTTATCTGCAATGCCTCTACTCTGAACTTAGTTATCTGTGGAACGCCCTTTGTCTTCTCAAGCTGTGCTGTTAGTTGAGTAATCTGCTCATCTTTTGTTTTCAGCATTTGTTCATTTGCTTCCCTCAGTTGTGCCAAGGTTTCAGACAACTCTTTCTGCTTTTGGATTGCATTGTGATCAATCCTTTGTTTCTCTGCTTGCAATTGTTGAGTTAATCAATTATTTATTTGCTGTTGTGTTAACAATTGCTGTTCTGCTTGCTCCGCTTTCCACTGTGCTTCTTTTAGTTGTGCCTGCAATAAAAAGATTTCCTGGTCTTTTGTTTTCAATAAAAGACTCACCTCTGATGCTTTGTCTATTGTTGCTGCCGAGTAGGCTCCAGCATATTGTGATAGTTTTGTTAGGTCATCAGAGGGGTCAAATTCCTCCTTCCACTTCCAAACCACATTGCCCGTGACCGTCTGTTCTGGGAAAAGGGAAGGTTGATCAGTCCTTCTTCTCTTCCTTTGTCGTTTTACTACAGCTCTGTGCCTTGGGCTATAGAAGACATCCAAGGGAGGAATCTCTTCTACCTGCAAAATGATTTGATCGGAGGGGTCCTTTGGTATTATTTCCACTTCCTTTGAGCTGGGTAGGCCACTGGTTCCACTTGGAACCTGTTGTGAAGTGGTTTCCTGTGTATCTGCTGCTTTCGAAGTTTCGGTGTCCTTTGAACATTCCAGAATACTGATAATAGAATCAAATTGATGCCATTCCTGGAGCAATTTTGGATCAATATGAGTATCCACATTTACTTCTATGTTGCTCTGTTTCTGCTCTTTAGTCTGGCTCTCCCCCCACGCTTTCTCTTGTTCTTTTGTTGTAATCGGAGGTTCCTTTGAATGTTGTTGTTCAGGCTTGCTTGGTTTTGTTGTTGGGGTTGTTGCTAACAGATCTAGAGGCAGAGTTTGCAACCTCTGTTCTCTAAGTCTGTTGAATTCAGTTAACCCTTCATCTTTGTATTGCATTATGGCCAGCGATCTAACCTGATACATTGATTCAGCTGAAGAGAATAGGTCATCAAACTGGTCTTATACATGATCAAACTTTGTTAATTTGGCCTGTTCAAGTGCATTATAGGCGACTTTGTTGGGATCAAATCGCCTACTTGGGAGAGTTGCCAGAGTTAATGATTTGATTTTTGGAGCTTCTTTATCTGCATGTTTGAAATCATGCAAAGTGTAGACACCACATCTCAGAGGAAAGGAGGGCTAGACCTGCTTCTTATTTTTCTTGAGAGTCTGTGTAACTCCCTCGGCAATGATATGATAGGCTATCTCCCTTGCCAGCAGTTTGTCAGGTATGTACAAAGGAAGGACATGAGGTTCGGCTTGGCTGCCGAAAATTCTTACATAAGTAAATTTCTCCTCTCCGAACCATCTTCCTATTGATGTTAAATCAATCCCTGCTTGGTAAGAAATTTTGGGAGCAGGTTTATTAAAAATAGAATAATGAATGGGTAACATGAAGCCATTACAGACTTGGTACAAATGGTGCTTGTAGGAAGTCTTCCACAATTTCTGGTGTTATATGTGAATAGGCATGGGGTGTTGTGGAGTCCACCTCCAGCCGAGTACAGGAAACTCAGAATTAAAACACAGGGTATCTAGAATATAGGCACTATAGTAGAATGGGGGAATAATACTTTCTGAGACAGAAGTTTTAGTTCTAAAACTAAGAACTGATTTCGCTAGCTTATCTGACAGTATGGTTTCCCAATCCATTATCTCGCTATTACATGCCGCTTCCATCAAGGGAACCATTTCTATAGTGAAATTAGCAGAATCATGCAACCGCCACAATCTACACATCATTATCCCAGCATAACAATACGGAGAACAAAGAGAATCCATAGAGTACTTACCGGAAGTTTCATGCTTGTGTTTCACCGTATTTTTCCTCCATTCCCGAATGGGTTCGGATTCAGTTTCGTTCTCATTTCGGAGTTTCTCCAGAAATTCCTTCTTGTATTTTTTCTCTAGCTCAGGCAAATGATACATTTGCCTTAAATCATCAGCCTTCAATGAACCGAAGATTCTCCCATCTTTGTGTAGAAAGTTCCATCTATAATTGGGATTTCCTCAATTTCCCACTTTACTACATCCGTATATGGGAGAATTTGCTCCCGAGCCGCTATCCGATGAAGGAAAGAGTCGGCCAAGTCTTTCAAAGTACCATCAGATTTTCTACTGGAACCCGCTGTATCTTGTACTCCCATCATCTTTGGTTCTTCGACTTCGATTAAATTATAGGTACTTTGCCAAGTGGTCTTGGCGAGTCCTAAGCATGTAGTATCAAATATTAATCCCTTCTTTTTATTTGCTGGATCAACGACAACTTGTCCTGTGGCTGGTGCAGTGGAAGCGATTGTGGTTTTCTTAGACTTCTTCCCCATTCTGCTTGAATCTATTACTTCGGAAGAATTCTGCACAGTAGTGGAAATAAGCGTAACACAGAGAATTGATAGCGAAAACGAAATAGGAATGAGATATATTGATCAATGCCTGATGAGGGATTAACTTTAAAGTGGCCGCGGATACAATCTATGAGAAGATTTTAAGACTTACTATTACATTAAATGGCTATTAAAACCTGCCAATCCTTTAAATGCCCATCATATCATTAATCGGCCGAATGATTTGTTTAAGCTTGCCTTGGATGTTTTGGCGGTTGAGCGCAGGTAAATCGTTGTTTGAAAGATAAGGCCTTTAGTATGAATTAATCGTAATATACCTCTGCTTTAACGGCTTTTTGAAGTTTGCACTTTTGGCTTTATCGCAATTGGGCGTCGGGGAAAAACTTAAATCATTATATTGACACCTTTTGAAATCGCCGATCGCCGATAGCGATATCGCATCGCATCGCATTGGGAGTATGGGCACTTTAAAAAGCATGCATGGTATATCGCCGATCTCCGATATGTGATATCGCATCGCATTGGATCGAAAGACACTTTAAAAAGCATGCATAGTGTATCGCTGACCGTCGATAGCGATATCACATCACATCGGGTCGAAAGGCACTTTAATTGTGGGAACTTATGATTGCCGATATCCGATAAGCTATTGCATGTTATTGCGTCAGAGCAAACCGATGGTTTTTTAAGTTATTCCTCCTTTGTCATTGCGATATGCAATCTTGCGATCGCTTTATCACAATGATAAAAGATTGATTATTTATATTATAAGACCAAAATTGGTTTGTCAAAAAGGTCTTTTATAATGTTTTCATTTTGTTTTCGAACCTATTTGAATAATACAAAGTTGATACCAATCAAAACTAAAAGGGACCCATTTCATATGATAGTTTTGTGAATAAAAATGATATGAAATGGGGGGTTGTTGTAGAGCACAACAGAGAGCAAAGCCATTGATACCATACAAACTGATTTGGTTCCAAATATAAAGTTTCCATACGTACCTTTTGTGTGTTTTGCAGCGAAACCCTAGAATCCAAGCTCTGATACCAAATGTTATGAAACCAGCTCAAGAAAAGATAGAAAAGATAGATCAACGCCTTAGAATTCAGCCTCTTTGAGGGGGAAACCTCCTTTACATTACATAAATGAACAATTCTTTGATGATTCAAATGACAAAACCTCCTTTCTATATATAGGAGTCTAAGGAGTCACAATATAATCCAGCTGACCTACCAATAATAATATAATCCACAAAAATAACAATAGAGGGATTCCATGGGGCACAGTAATAACAATATGGGGGCAATAGGGGCACAAAAATATTAATAAGGGGTATAACTATAATAGTAATGGGGTAATCACTAGTATTATGGGGACCCAACAGGTGGCCTTTTCCTGTTTGGGGATTAAGGCTATAAAATATTCATTGAGCGTCTTTAAGACTATCTTAAATCTTTGAGAGTCTTCCACTACCTCCAGGATGTCCTGTTTCACTATCCTCCAATAGGCTTTGAAAATGTCTACATTAAAGCCATCTGGGCCTAGTGCTTTCCCATTTTGCATCTCTTTCATGGCTTCCTCTATTTCTTCCTCTGTTATTGGTCTATTGAGGTTGAAATTATCTTATCTAGTAACAAATTTAGGGATGTGCTGAGTAAATAGTTTCGTGGACTGTGTTATGCTCTTAACCTACAAGACAATACCAAAATACCAAATATGTGAAACAATATACCCAGAACATAGACAGTGAGAAACAAGAGCAATTATTTTATTATTCAAAAAGCAATGTTCACTTGCCTCTTCGAGGGGGCAATCTCAAATAGAGCTGAGCTCGATTACAAAATAAGACACGATTCTCCTCGCAGGGAGTCTCTATCCTTTATATATGATTCGTACATGTAATACCATGGAGAAATACCTTGGTTTTTATTAATACCACCTATCTAATACCATGGCCCATGTGCAACTAACTGTGGTCCCGTCATTAAATGTGGGTTAACCACTTACAATTATTAATATGGGCTTTATTGACTCTTTACTTAACTATACTTATGACTCGATCCTACTACATAAATAATGGGGTTAGGGTGGGACACTAACATGCCCTCCCCCATAAGAATAGCCTTGTCCTCAAGGCCGAAGCCACAGAAATTGTTGAAGAATAGTGGTTGGTTCCTAGGTTGCATCTTCCGGAGACGTGTCTTTCCACTTGACGAGGACTTCCTTGGTCATGCGGCCATGCAGGTGACATTCTCATGTGTCTAGGACCTGTTCAGGTTGGAGCCAGATTGACCCTTCTTCATCCAGTTCAGGTAGGCTGGTTTGAATTCTGCAATTGTTCCCAATGACTTTCTTGAGGCATGAGACATGGAAAACTGGATGGATTTCTGCAGTGGGTGGCAAGGCTAGCTTGTAGGCCACTTATCCAATGTGTTGAAGTACTTGATACGGTCCGTAGAATTTTGGAGATAGTTTCTGACACCCCTTGTCTTTGAGTGATGTTTTCTTATATGGTTGCAGCCTCAAAAATACCTGATCTCCTTCCTGAAATTGGTGTTCTAATCGATGTTGATTTACATGTTGCTTCATGTGGTTTTGAGCTTGCTGAAGATTGTCTCTAAGATGGGCGAGCATGGTTGTGTGGTTCTGTAGGAGTTGATCCACTGCTTGTACCTTTGAGCACCCCTCAATATAAAAAGTAGGGAAACGAGGGAGTTGACCATAAACTGCTTCATTTGGAGTCATTTTAGTGGTGGCATGATAGTTGGTGTTATACCACCATTCAGCTAAGGGTAAGCACTGTACCCAGAGATGTTGCTTTTCTGAAGTGAAACACCTAAGGTAGGTTTCCAGACATTTGTTGACTGCTTCAGTTTGACCATCAGTTTGTGGATGATACAAAGTACTAAGCTTTAGTTGGGTACCTTGTAGCCTAAATAGTTCATGCCAAAAATTACTAGTGAAGACCGGGTCATGATCAGACACAATGGAAGTGGGCATGCCATGCAATTTGAAGATCTGACCCATGAAAGATTGAGCGACCAAAGTTGGTGTAAAAGGGTGGAGTAGGGTGCGAAAATGAGCATACCTAGAAAGTCTGTCCACCACCACCATGATGACTGACTTGTTTCCTGACTTTGGAAGGCCAGTAATTAAATCCATAGAAACCTCCATCCATATTGATGTTGAAATGGGCAATGGTTGTAATGTGCTTGGTGCTTTGACAATCTCTCCTTTGTGGCGCTGACAGACATCGCATTCCACTAAAAAAGTAAGAATGTCCTTTTTCATTCTTGTCCAAAAAAATGATCTTCGAGTGCCGGCATACGACTTCTAAAAGCTTGAATGTCCTACAATGGGGGATGAGTGCAACTTCACCAAAATGCTGCATTTGAGGGTGGACGCTGGTGATAGTATGACTCTGTCCTTGTAGCGCAAAATCTCATCTTGCCACGAGTATCCCTTGGTGGAATTTGGATCCGCCTGCAATTGAGTAATGAGTTGGGAGAGCTAAGGATGTGAAAACCATTCCCTGTGAGCCTCTTCAATCCATTCTGGAATGGGAAGGGAAATTGCGAGCAAGTTACTTTTGTCCTCAAATTGGCGAGATAATGCATCTACTACAATATTTTCATGCCCTTTCTTGTAAATTATCTCATAATCATATCCCAACATTTTGGTGAGCCATTTATTTTTTTGTGGTGAGGATAGGCATTGCTCCAAAAAATGTTTAAGACTTTGATGGTCTGTGTGGATTTGGAAGCATCGCCCCAACAAGTAAGGTCACCAGGTATACTGCATGTAAGATTGCCATCATCTCCTTCTCATAGGCATATTGTCCCAAATTCTTCTCACTTGGTTGTTGGCTTGTGAAGGCCAAGGGTTGACCTTCCTGTATTAAGACTTCCCCAATACCCATACCCGAAGCATCACATTCAATGACAAAAGATTTGGCGAAGTCTAGTAGTGCTAAGACTGGAGTGGAACACATGGAATTTTTGAGAGCTATAAAGTCTTGTTGTGCTTCATCATTCCAGAAGAATGATTTTTTCTTGAGGAGTTGAGTGAGGGGCCTCGCAATGAGACCATAGTTGCAGACAAATTTGCGATAGTAGCCTGTGAGACCCAAAAATCCTCTCAGGATTTTTAAGGTCTTAGGTTGAGGCCACTCCTGCATTGCCTGGATCTTTTTGGGGTCCACCTTGAAACCTTCACGCCCCATAATGTGGCCCAAATACTCAACTTCTTCCATGCCAAAATAATGATTGGACATCTTAACAAATAATTTATGCTTGAGGAGCAGGTGCAAGAGCTGATCTACATGCTAAAGATGTGCGACCCAAGTGTGACTGTAAATGAGGATGTCATCGAAGAAAACAAGGAAAAATTTTCTGAGATATGGTTTGAGCAGGTGGTTCATAAGGCTCTGAAAAGTAGATGGGACATTGTAAAGACCAAATGGCGTGACCAGAAACTCATAATGGCCTTCATGAGTTCGGAAAGCAGTCTTTGGAATGTCGACTTCTTTCATGCGAATTTGGTGGTAGGTTGAACAAAGATCAAGCTTAGTGAAGAATTGAGCCCCATTTAGTTCATCCAGAAAATCATCAACAACCGGGACGAGAACTTTATCTTTGACTGTCAACTTATTGAGGGCCCTGAAGTCTAGACACATATGCCATTCCCCATCTTTCTTGAGCACCATGACCACTGATGATGAATAAGGACTAATGTTGGGACGAATGACGCCTGCTTCAAAAAGTTCCTTGATGATTTTTTCTATTTCATTCTTTTGGGAAAATGGATATCTATATGGGTGCACATTTGGTGGTTGGGCCCCTGGGACCAAAGTGATGCTATGATCATGTTCCCCTGTCGAAGGTGGAAGCTTATGAGGCTTGTCAAAGACTGGTAGATGGTTATTTAAGATCTGCTGCACCTCAGGATGAATTGAAAGAGAATTGGATTCGACGACCTGGATGGCATTAAGTTGAGCTATAACTCCATGATGGCCATTTTTTAACAATTTTTCCATCCTCTACGAGCTAATGATAGAGGGAGCTCCTGCCTAGAGTCCGTGGAGGGTATGTGCGTGGTTGTTCTACTTAAAGCTCATATATAACTCCTAGAAATCCATCATGATTGGGCCCAGTGTGCGAAGCCATTCAGCACCAACGACAATGTCACACCCTCCCATGTGGATGGCAAACATGTGGGTCTTTAACTCGTAATCCCCCATTTGAAGTTTGACATTTTCACACCGGCCGTCACATTTCATTGTTCCCCCATCTGCAATTTGGACTTGGAAATTAGAAACTGCTCGTACAAAACAATGCATTGCTTCCGCGACTCTTTGATGGATAAAATTATGTATACTTACACTATCAATCAAGACTACCACTGGGTGATGCTTAATAAAGCCTCTTATTTTGAGAGTTTGAGGTAAAGAAATCCCTGCCAAAGCATGCAGTGAAATAACTGGTTCTTCAGGGACATGGTCCTTCTAGTTGTCCTCTTCTTCCTCCTCTAGTTCCTCAAGTGGTGGGGCTTCCTCTGATGAGTTGTGATCAGTAGCATCAATTTGAAAGAATTTGGGCTCCTTTCATTTATGACCGAGGGAGTATTTTTCATCACAGTAGTAACATAATCCCTACTTTCTTCTTTCTACCATTTCTGCCAATGACACCTTTTGAACCTTAAGTGTTTGGGTAGTGCTGTGAGCCTGTGGGAGGCGACCCTTGGAGGTGAAATTTGGGTGATTGGACTGGGCCGCTAACACACGTTCAACTTTAAAAGCTACCTTGCAAGCCTCTGGCCATGTGGGAGGGTGGTGCAGTTAGACATGAGCTTGTATGGCCTCTTTAAGACCACTGATAAAACATTCCATGTAGAACTCATCTTGTAGACCTATAGTGCGGAACGTTAAGGCTTCAAAGGCTGTAATATATTCATCCATTGTGCCACTCTGTCGGAGCTTAGTGAGATGACCCAAAAAAGCAGAGTCATGGTCAAAGCACTCCATAAGAGATTTTTTGAATGTGTCCCAAGTCAATGGCCTTCCATTGCAACGTTGATGCCAATGCCACCATTGCCATCTTCCATTGTCCAAGTACATGCTCCCCACCATAAACTGAGTCTCATTATCCAAGATGTAATTCAGATTGAAATACTGCTCCATTTGTGCTATCCATGCTACCGGGTGAGAGCCATCAAATTTATGCATATCCAACTGGGGTGGTCATGGACAGGATTGTTAGTGGGTGCCCTAGAGGTGAAGAGAGTGGCTAGACTCACCCTCATTATGTTTATTGCCAATATACGCCTCCTCCCAGGCTTTCGCCTTGCCGTTAGAGAGTGTTGTAGTTATTATTGCCAACTAGTCTTGGATGTCTTTCAAGGATTGTTCAAGTTTGTCAATCCTCTCATTGGCCATAGCTTGAGCTCTAGTTTCTACAATGCACCAATCCGATGTACTTGAAATTCGGGACTGCCCGATTTTTTTTATTTTTTATTTTGGCACTAACAATTTAATGGTACCACCTCGCTCAGCTCGCCGTCCTGATTCTTATGGGCTAAGTCACCAATAAGTGCCCTGGGGGGTCTCAGACTTTTTTTTTTCTCTGAAAACTCCTAATGGAGTTTTACTCCTTGCTTACGAATTAAGCAGTTGTCGAATCTCCGAAATGTCAAGGCTGCCAAAAGTCCAACTAAAATCACACCCAGGTATAGGAACCCACACAACTACTCAGATCTGGATGGAAGATCAGATGGATTTGAGAGATTTGAATGGCTGATCCGAGAGATCTTGAACAGAGGAACAGATTGCTACTATGGATCTGATGGATCTAATAGATCTGAATCACTGTTCTGATAAATCTGAACAACGGGATTGATTGCGGCTACTGCTATAAAACCCCGACTTGCGAGATCTGATCTGGAAGAGATTATGTGTGATCCAGAGATAGAGAAGGGAACTATGGTCTCGAGGAGTGTCAGGTGCTACAGATCGCAATATACATAAGGGTCTGACATTAGTACTCGGCCCAATGTTTCAGGGCACTAACTAAGGAGGATTAACTGTACCCTTAGCCGTATAACCCGACTACCCTATCGTACAAGCGAGTAATCTCTCCGAGTGCCATTCTCGGTGTACTGTAGCAGCAAGACGGCTGACGATTTATCTATGGCGAGGTTTCAAAGGAGCTAGGGGGCTTCCAATATACCCAGAGTGTACTTGGAAGATAGTCCGTGCACGGTTATGTCTAATGCGCTACTACTCAAAGGGGTACCAACATGGGTTACAAGGGAGTCCAACAAGCATGACCACCTCTTGTATTTCCTGCGTGCATGCCTCCCCAAATCCATAGTTTTACGCGCTCAACGACAGATCCTGTGGTTTAAAGACGCCAGAACATGTCTCTAGCAAAAAAAAAAATGCTTAAAAATGGATATCCCATCGGCCCTGGAAAGCGCTATGATACCACTTGTTATTCTCTTAACTTGCAAGACGATACCAGAATACCAAATATGCGAAGAAATATACCCAAAACATAGACAGTGAGAAACAACAACAAGTATTTTATTATGCAGAAAGCAATGTTCACTTGCCTCTTTGAGGGGGCAACCTCCAATAGAGCTGAGCTCGGTTACAAAATAAGACATGGTTCTCCCATCAGAGAGTCTCTATCCTTTATATATGATTCGTACATGCAATACCATGGTTTTTATTAATACCACCTATCTAATACCATGGCCCATGTGCAACTAACTGTGGTCTCGTCATTAAATACGGGTTAACCACTTAAAATTATTAATATGGGCTTTATTGAATCTTTACTTAACTATAATTATGACTCGATCCTACTAAATAAATAAGGGGGTTAGGGTGGGACCCTAATAGGCTATTCTCTGTCTTTCGAGGTTTCCTCAGTAATTTTCTGAAAATGCCGGAGTAAAACCTTCTCCATCTCTTCATGAGTGTTTATCTCTATTCCATGTTGGTCTATAAGTTTCACAATTCTATTGTTGTTTCTGTGAGATATGGTGGATCTCTGAAAGAATTTGGTGTTTCTCTCCCCTTCTTTAATCCATTATACTCTGGATTTCTGTCTCCAAAATATTTCCTCTTGAAGGCATCTGTTGTCCCACTCCTACTGGAGTGACTTTGCCCTCTCTTTCCTTTCTTCTGTATAGCCTTCAGTGATAAGAATCTGGTTTATTTCCTTTAGTTTCTTTTCCACATCTTCCTTAGCTTTGAAGATGTTACCAAATTCTTTTTTATTCTAGTCTTTCAGTTTACCTTTAATGTGTTTGAGCCTACTATGTAGAAGGATCATTTTTGTATGTTGAAGGTGAAGCTTTTCCTTCCACCATTCTTCACTGTTGGTGAGGAAATATGAGTGTGTGAGCCAAGTGTTCTCAAACCTGAAGGGGGTGTTCCTTGGTTTGCCAAAGAGGGAAGCTTCCAATTGGATAGGCCAGTGATTTGAACCTCTAAAAGGTAGAATGAGTGCAGTAACGTTGCCTCCCCTAAAAAGAAGTTCCTCTGAAACAATAAATCTGTCCAATTTTGAGGCTACTTGGGTAGGTCCCCCTCTTTTGTTATTCCAAGTGAAGATTCCATTGCTTGTTTCCAAATCAACCAATTTCATATTGGTGATAAAGTTATGGAAGGCAACTGAGACTGTGCCAAGTGTTCTAGTTCCTCCTTTCTTCTCCATGAATGATTTTGTTATGTTAAAATCACCTCCAAGAATCCAGGGTAGAGCTAGGTATCTCTTCTTCATATCCTCTAGAGTAGTGAGGAGTCAAAGTTTGTCCTCCATTGGTTGTGGACCATAGAAATTGGTGATCATGTAACATTGTCTGTCACCCACCAGTTGGAAAATCAGTGAAAGGTGATGTCTCGATGCCCCTGCATCAGTCACAACAAATTTCTATGGATCCCATAGAGTGAGAATGCCACCAGCAGATTTATTTGCCTTAACTTCAAGGTATTCATATTTATTTAACCATTTGATGTGTTTTTCACGGATCCTCTCCATAGAGAATTTTGTTTATTGTATGAATATTATGTCTGGTCTTTCCTCTTTGATTCTTTTACCTAGATTCCTCTGTTTTCTTCTGCTCTCGAGTCCTCTAATGCTCCAGGTTGTAATTTTCATTGAGGTGGGGTTTTAAAGGAGTAACTGGAGAGATATTTCATCCTTCCTGAGTCAATCATGAGTTTGTCACACTCTAGTAGTAGTTCTTACTGTCTTCTTCTTCCCCTCCTCTTTCTTCGAATCTTTGTTAGTTTTCTTGTTACTAAACCTATTGCGGAAGTCCCTTTGTTTTCTTGGTTGTCATGTCCCCTTTTGACTTTTGCAGTTGTTTGGTTTGACTTGTCAAGGAGTATCTCTTGGACCTTGTCCACATCCTCCTAAGGGATGGAGTTTATTCCCAGGTTTCCTCCTTGTTCTAGAAAATTTCCCAGCTCTAGGTTTTCCCTTTCTAGGATCTCCTGTAAGTCTTGATCCTTTGTGCCACTTTCACTTTGAGACATTTCCTGGTCTTTTTCTATTTCCATGTTACTCAAAGGATCCATTATGTGTTCGTTCTATTCCTGAGTGAACTCCATGCTGGTACCTCTTTCATTCACCCTTGTTGTCTTCTTCTTTGTACTCTCTTGATCCCCTCCATTTGCCTCTTGTCCTCCTAAGATCTCAAACCTATTATAACTTTTAGTTTTATCATTCCCAACAGGGTTCTTTTGTGTCTTCCTTCCCCCTCCTTTTCCTCTTCCTTCTACTCTGGTGAAACCTATCTGATCTTTCCCTTTGCTAGTATTTGGGTTTTCCTCCCTTCTATTAAGAGGAGAGTCTTTGAATAGGTGCCCATGCTCATGACACTTGTGACATCTAAACAGGATATGTTCATAGTCAACTGTTTGAAACCATTCTTTGTCATATACTTCTAGAATGACCTCATCTGGAAGGGCTCCTGATAGGTCCATCTCCACACATATATGGGCATAGGATGCATATTCTCCCCGTAGAGTTTCCTCTGAGATTTTAAAAAAATGACCTAATTTATTGCCTATAGGTTTTAAAGATTCTAGCATCCAATAATCTAAAGGTAAGGAGTATAGTCTAATCCATACCAATACCGAAGTGAAGGTTTCTCGTTCTGGCACAAAGTTCATTGTCCATGGCTGCATATAGAGTCCAGCAACTGCAAAGAAGTATCACCCTCCTTCAAAAATCCTATCTCTGTCTTCCATGTTCGTAAACACCAAAGTAAAAAAATCTTTGGATCCAAGATGTATATTTAACTCCCCCTTTGGTTTCTAGTTTTATTTTATCCAGGTGTACAACGCTTTCTCTGATGGGCAGATTCCCATAAATTTGCATATGATGGCATAGTTTTCCATGTGATCCCTATGCGCTTGCGGAGCTGGATCATTCAGAATAACCCAAGGTTTAGCAATGGTTTTGGGTTTACAGGGCCCCATCTTGGCTCTGTTATCTGATCCCTGACCTTTGTCTTCCTCTTTTTCCTCCTGACAGTCTGCTTCGTGGGTCCCTTGCTCTGCATGGGTTTTGTTGCCCTCCGCCTTCTACGTTTTGGTGTTTTTTTGTCTTGATCTCCAAGGGTTGTGGAGGTTTGTTCTTTTTCCCTCCTCTTCCTCTGTTTGCTACCATATTACTGTATGAGAGAGCAGATCTCCCTCCTCCCTGTGTCTCCATGCGTGCCTGTTGCCCTCCCTCCCTCGCTTAGTGAAACCCTAGAACCAGAGCTCCGACAATCCATTCTTCATATCATTGTTTCGAAGAATCTTTCAAAAAGTAAGTGGAGCCTTCAAAAACCCTAGATGCAGTCAATTCCCTCAGGAAATTGATTAAATTCAACCTGTTAAATTTATATTGAATATATATTTATACTTTGAAATAAATATATATTTGTGCCTATAAAATATATAACATAGTTATTTGTTAGTGATTTTTTTGATATTTATTTTTTTCCTTTTGAAATTAATAATGGCTGATCTCTATTAAAATTATAAAACAATAAAATATTTAAAAATTAAAATATTAATAAAAGAAAATATTCTCTAAATTAAAAAAATTATATTTTAGAAAATAATAATAATATTTTTTTTATTTAAAAAATTATCTTCGTAATATATATAAAATTAAATTTATTTATATTTATATTTATATTTATATTTAAATCAAATTAATTTGAAATAAAATATTTATTAATTTATTTTATTTTATAATATATATGTAAATGTTTATATTTATTTTAAATAATTAAAAAGAAAGATATTTATAAAAAAAATAATAGAAATCACATAAGAAAAATATTATCACTTTTATGATTTTTACATTGGCTTGTATATTTAAGCAAAAGTCAATATCTTAACTTAAAAAATTTCCAAAACTTAATTCACTAACTTTTAACAAAAATTAATTCACTAACTTTTAACATGTCTAATAATTTAATCAAAGTTAATAAATCTTGTTCCAAGATATATGCCATTATATTTGATATTATTATAAACATTGTCTTAGAGAAGTTCATTTTTCTTTTCTTATTATTTTCTTATTATTAAATTTATTGTGTTTCAATTATATTTAATTATATATCATTATATTTAATATTATTATAAATATTCTCTATACAAAAGTTAATTTTCCTTTTATTCTTATTTTTATAATTAAATTTATTTTATTTCCAATTATATTGAATTATTATACAATTTTATTTTATTATCAAAATAGTATTTAATCTTTTTTATAATAAGGTTATGAATATTTATATGAAACTTCAATTTTATTTATAATTTTGATAGTTTTTATTGATTTTTTCCACTTAAAAATAGTAATATAATTTCTTATATTTATATTTTGTAAATTGGATTTTAATATGTTAATAAAAATATATTAAGTTATGTTAGGACATTCTATGGTGAAAAAGACATTTGTTTGAAATGTGTAGTCCAAACTCGGTGCGATTCTTGGGTAATTTTTAAGGCCTAAATGCCTGTGGGTTGCAATTACATAAGTCACATGTTAGGCATGCAAGTCATCTCAAGACTCACATTACCTAACAAAAAAAAATACATGACCACTATATTGTAATATATATGATGATTCATTTAAAAATGATCTTTAATAACGTAAAAACATTAGTATATGGTTTCTTTAACTAATTATGATATAAGAACAATACCACAATAGTAAAGAACACTATAGGGTAAGATGAAGATTTATATTTCTTGTGATTTGACTTATTTCTAGCAATTGTCCCTAAAGGGGCAAATATACACCAAAGGAATTGAACATGCCTATGATGTTACCACAAAAATGGTGTAGCAAACAAATGATATCAACCTAAAGAGTGGAGAATAGAGGAGAGGAAGCGTGTTTAGACTTGCTATAGTCTCACACTATCGATATTTGTCTAAGAGATGTTGAAGGGGGCATGCTTTAAAATTTAACTATCTTCTTTTAAAAATTTTAAATTAATATGGAGATATTTTCCTCGAGCCATTAATTCTAGTTTTAAATTTAAATTGAAATTTTGTCTAGCAAATCATTGTTCGAATTTCAAATTTATGTGGTGTAGTTTACACATTCCAAGTGTCCAAGTAAACTTGCAAGGCATTGTATCCATTTATGCATTCAAAAATGGAGTTTTAAAAATGAAAAGCTACACATCCTATATACATATATAGAACCAATATAGATCCATTTTGAAGAGGATTAAATCTCTTGAGGTGCATACTTTTTTTCAACTTTTGCACACTAAAATAGGTCCCATAGGCTATCTTTAGACTTGTGGATGTTAAAATTTTATTTCTTCCTTTTTCATCTTTCCAAAAGTAATTATGATTGCCTTTGCACAACTCATTTGGATCCCATAATAACGAGTGACCATGTAAGTTAATTGTAGTTAAGAAGCCTTTATGTCAAGGATGGTCATTCCTAAAAGAGAAAATACCCAATGTCTCACGTTGAACATGATTTAACGTGGGACTTTATCATAACTACTTAAAGTGACTTTGTTTGGGAGTTATCTTAAGAATCCCAAAAGTCAAAATTTCTATATGAACTTGACCAAAAATTTATATATTTTATGTTATATAAAAAAATGGTTAGGATATGATCTAGCTGTAAATTGGTTGAAAAGAAATCAAAATTAAACCCATTTAATTTTTCAATTAAATATTTTATATCATTCTAGTGAAAAAAATCTCGTAAACACCTAATGGAAATCTTAAAAAATACATAATTTAATGTAAATCTTATCATATTTATTAATATGCTAGAATCGCGAATAGTGTAAAACGTCATGCTGAAAATAACTTACTTAAATCAAATTTAATTGAATGTGTCAGTTCCCCACTATATCATAGGTATCATTGATTTTGAACATGAAGCTCCATAACTACATCCTAAAATGAATATATTTAGTTTTTTTATTTATGATATATAAATAAATATTTGACTGCACATTACTCATATTATAATCAACCTATGTAAAACCCTTATACCTTTCCGAATCCCGAGATGAAAATAATTCATTGTATATTAATAAAAATAAGTATTATTTTCTTGTGATTTTTTTATAACTTCCGTAGCCTACTTATTCATATTTTATTTTCTATGTTATATTATAGTGATGCATATTTATTTCTTATCTCTTAGTAATTCAAATATGTAATATAATTGTAAAAAATAAGGTTATCAAGTTTTTATTGATATAAGGAGTTTATTGTGATTTTTTTTTAATAATGTATATTAAAAGTGAATTTATTAAGTGGAAACTTTTTATAAATAACTCAAAAAATAAAATAATTATAATATATATTTTTAAATGGAAATATTTAGTTTAAATGAAAGTGAGTTATTTAATTGATGTGATAATTTTTCCATCACTTGAATGTTAACATTGTTAATAATTTTGTTATTATGCTTTACTTTTCTTTAATAATGAGTGAGTAAAAATTTTCCTATTTTTAATTTGAAATAATAAGTAAACACTCCTCACCCTTTATTTGGAGTACCTACTAAGTATTCGATATGCATTTATAGTTTCAAAACATTTCACATTTAATTGTCTATTTTAAATATATTTGTTTTGTATGTGGAATAGAGAAATTATAAATCTCAATTTCATAGTAACAAAGTATAA
The DNA here is from genome assembly GCA_031772625.1 of Pinus tabuliformis. Taxonomy (NCBI): domain Eukaryota; kingdom Viridiplantae; phylum Streptophyta; class Pinopsida; order Pinales; family Pinaceae; genus Pinus; species Pinus tabuliformis. The sequence goes on along the minus strand of CM062818.1, from coordinate 1,416,307,942 downwards.
TATAAATGAGCGAAATTAAATAGATATATAACAATGGTTAAGAGTATGTGTTTCTTTCATAAAATGTTATAGGCTCAGACTTAATGAGGATTAAAATATCTATACTTTATAAACTTTAAATGAAAAACTCTCATATATCAATTTAATATCTAATTTAGACATAATTTTAAAATTAAATTACCATTATCATTATTATTATTCTTTTTCAAAACATTAAAAATAAATAAATAACAAACTTAATTTTAATATAGATATTAAAAATTAATTAAATATATTTATCCCTGCTTTGTCGTGGAGATTATTAATTTGTAAATAGGCTTTGTTATAATATCATGAGACGTTACTATAACTTATCAATACTAAATGCCCAATAAACCATAACTCATTTTGTATAACACTTCTTCAAATAATATTTTTTAATTAATTAATTTAATTAAAAGGATAAAAAAGACATAACTAATTTGTAGATAAGTCTCAATCATTGATTTGTGTATACTACTATGAAAATTCTAGAATATTTCATGGAGGTTAAATCCTTACCATCCACCTAATAATTATTGATAAGAATTCATAAGTGGTTAATTTGGAACTCCAAGTGACCCATTGTGAGAACATGGGTGCCTTGATCTTCTTCAATGCAATATTAAAACCAAGAAATATGCAACTATTGCATTTATTAATTTGGGATTGATTTCTTCTTATGTTTTTTTTTCGTTTCACTTTTAGTAGGGTGTGTGTATCTTTGTATTATTATTGTGCGTTATTTAGCTCATAAGCAAATGGATATATGTATTCTTTCTTCTACATAACAATATATAAATATGATTTTATTTCTATGTGCAAATTGATGGATTCATCGCTCACGTGCTGAAATGTTTATCAATGAATATGCACTTACTTCTATATGTAAACTTATGGCTTCATCAGTGATGTGGTGAAATGTTTATCAAGGGATATAGTGTGTAATGTCCCCCTAATAATAATAAAAATAATAAATAATATAATATAATATTAAAATATAAGAAAATAAATGATAAACAATAAAGAAAATATAATAATAGTAAATAAATAATCAATAATAAATAAAATATAATAATAAATAAATAAATAAAATTTTAAATAACAATACTAGTGTTCTAAATAAATATACATAAAATAAACTATAAAAATAGTAAAAATAAATAAAGTTAATAAAAAGTAAAATAAAATAAGAAAGAGTTGAGAAGTATAAAAGTAATAAAAATAAGTAAAGTTATCAAAAAGTATAAAGGAACAAAATAAGAAATAATTATATTAAGAGAATTACTAAATTAAGTTAAACTTAAAATAAAGAAATAAAAGTTGCATGTTGACATGGAATGTGTGCATGTGGTTCCCCTTCCAATGCTTGCTCTATTTAATAGACGGTAAGGAAGATGAGAGATTATTCTATGATTCCATCACCCACTCTCTTGGGAGAAAAATGTTGTGAGACAAAGGATTCCTTGACAATAGTACGTTGATTGAGAGTTCGGGGGTGGCCAGTGGTAGCAAGATTTTGTGCAACTAAGCCTACGGTTGGGTGGAGAGTCGTCCCCAAAACTTTGTTGCGGTTAGCAGGATTCAAATAGCGTTCAACCCTAAAATCACAAATGAGGAATATCGTTGCCACAGGTAAGTTGTCTCTGCTCATATTTCCGAAATTCGATGTTAAATAGTTGATAAATTACATGTTGATTATAAATCACATGATTAATCTAATTAGTTATATGTTTCAATTTCGGAGTTGTTATATATCTTATTAGAGCAGGTTTCCACTCTGCGTGACCTGTATATAAAAGTTTAAGAACAATACTTAATTAGATTTATCCATAATTTTATTTATATTGAAATTAAAATCAACCCAATTTGAAATTTTGACAATTATTTATCAGGTTGAAAAAGTACTTAATTAACGTTCTCATAAATACTCTATGTATATTAATTTTTTTTTAAAGAATAAAAGCTTCCCGCTTTGAGTGCGAGTGGTAGTTTCATTCTTGGGAATGCCCCACTATTTCATTTCGCTTAATGAAAAGTGTTTAATGGTTTGATTTTCCCCAAATTAGGAAAAATTAAAGATTCCCAAATAGAGAATATCTTGTAGACTCTCTTAGAACATACTCTATTAGAACACGAGCCAAACGACCATGATGTCTAAATTACAATAATATTCTTTTATGGTATTACAAAATAATGTCACTGAACAACGTGCTTGCTTCTCCCAAACAGATTTGTGCTTGGTACGAAATTTTTCTACCTAATCGTGAGATACTTGGACTGTTATATTACATGTTATTACCTAATGGTGACATAGTTGGACTGTTATATTACATGTTATTTTATAAGTAATGTAAAGTGAAAGTTTAGAAAAGTGGGTAATGAAGTTTGAAAACATATTTTTATTATTATTAATTATTTTTATATGGTTATATATATAACATATTAATAAAGTGCGGTAGATTATTTTATATGATATTGGTAAGTTATTATTTATTAAATTCGAGAATATTGGTAATCATAGATCAATTATGGTATCACTCAGGACGGTTCGCATGTTTAATATTTTTATTTTATTTAATTTTTTTGATTTTCAGCACGAAAAAAGTTAGATTGTTGTCATTTCATTATGATAAAGAAACAGTACATCATAATATTAAAATAATAAATACATAGTTATGTCGATCTTTGAAAAAATAAGACAGAAATAAAGAAGTCCGAAATCATAATTAATGACTACAATTCTCCGTTTTATTCATTTTTACTTTTTGATAACTTTACTTATTTTTACTATTTTTATAGCTTATTTTTATTTATATTTATTTAAAACTTTAGTATTGCTATTTTCTATTTTATTTATTTATTTATTATTATTATTATTATATTTTATTCATTATTTATTATTTATTTATTATTATTATATTTTCTTTATTGTTTTTTATTTATTTTCTAGTATTTTAATATTATATTATATTATATTATTTATTATTATTATTATTATTATTATGGAACATTACATACTCCCCCTCTTTAAGGAACTTTCTCTCAAAGTTAATTTGAATTATTTAACATTTTATTTATTTAGTCATTTATTATTTCATGTTTGCTCTACACCCTCTGTTGAACTACTATAACTAGTAGGCATCAAAAAATTTCACAACACCCGGGAAATCTCAAGGAATCTCTATCATTTTCCCACTTTCGGAACCAGACATAAGCCTCCCCAGACTATATCCTAGTATAAGGCTGGCCCCAAGGCTCGCGCCTGACTCAGACCTCATCTGCCCCAAGGCAGGCATTTGGTACGGTACTCAATGACTCCGGGCATCTCGCAATGTTGGCCCACTCCCTCCACAGCTACTAAGGTGCACAACCCCAGGTGTCACGCCCCCAAGCCTACGGTAGTCTTCCAACCGTGTCTGGCGAGGTGCGGCACCACCGTGTACTTTCTTTTTGTTAATACTTGTAGATACGGACTACGCCTTTCACATAAACATACTTAATTCGTCTTTCTGAATTAAGTAAAATACATTAATTTTCATACACGTTCATAACCAATATGCAATTAAACCATGGACATAACAATTGCACACAATTATATAGGGAGGGGCAACTCCCGAATGAGTCCGCCCAATAATAATATATTATGAAACCTTCAATAATACATACAAGTGTGTCGGGCAAGTCCATGGCCAACACTTAGAATCTTTTACAATATAGGCATAGACAACCTTTTTACATATCTGTGCTCCTTTGTCCAAGAGCGGGTACCCACACGGGTCACCAAGACGCTCACCCAATCCAACACAAATTTCTGCTCCAACCGCAGCTCATAACCTCTTCGTTCAACCAAACTCCAAGTAGAAATCCTCACGCATTCACCTTGTCATGCGCATGAGTTATGCGCATAAGAACTGCGCACTTCTCACTTGAGATGCGAAGACAAGAGCGAAGTTCGATGGAGAGAATGAGCTCAATCTGCATCAATATATACGCTCTTCCATATGTTTTAAGGACGGGGTGCACACCTCATGGGCGACCCCACCATGTTACATAAAATCCCACGTATATATCATTATTATATTATATTTTATTTAATTAACCACACATATGTGTACGAGACTCCATTAACATATGTTTATGCGTTCATTTGAAGAGGGGTGTTCAGCCGACCCCCATATCTTTCGCTCAACGCCCGTAAACACATGTTAATACGTCGGCCTTGCTCATATGTAAGTCCTCAACGCGTGGGTATAACCTTCTTTCACCCTTCGCATTATTTCACCAAGTGTAATATGTGCGCCCACATAACGTCGCACTCAACTCGCCCTTTCGTCGCTCTGCTGTTCCGGTTGTTGTCGTCCGTCACATTGTCCGCCCGTCGTGTGAAGGGGCGCCCGCCCGGGTCGCCTTTCCTTTGCACTCGTCGTCCGCTGCCCTGAACCGCGCCCGCATATGTTGTATCGTGCCCGCTGTTGTCATGCCCGTGCTTCACACAACCGCGCTGCCCATCCGCGTTGTCCGTCGCTCGGGTCACTTGCCCATCGAGCGCGGGTCACCCACGGGTCGCCCATCTATTCGTCGCACCAGCTCGTCTGTCCGCCTTGTCCGCCGCACCAGCTCGCCCTGTCCGCAGCTCGCACCGAACCTTGACTTGCCGTGCCTGTTCGCCAGCTCGGGTGACCGCACCCGCAGCTCGGCTCGCTGTGTATGTCCGCCGGCTCACCGTGCACGGGTCGCCCGCCCGGGTCGCCCGCCCGTCGTGCACGGGTTGCCCACGGGTCGCCCTGCCCGGGTCGCTTTGTTGTCTAACCGTCGTGTGAAGGTGTTTTGCCCGTCGCGCACTTGCCCAAGTCGCGAGGGCGTTACACTCTCCTCCACCCGAAAACGTTGTCGTCCCGACAACACATCATCCTGGTAGCTCTCCACCAAGACTGACATCGACCATGATGTAGACTCCTCCATATAAGGCAAACATCACTGCAACATATATAAGGTCCCGTCTTCATCAAGTCATCTCCATGTGCAAACTGCCCATGCATATCAACAAGTGCTACACATCCTAGTCATGTGCCAACACTCATCTCCACGATCCCATGCTCAGGTCCATGGAACTCCATCCACCTCATCTGCAACATGTTGTCCACGGTGTGTTGGTGTCAATGTGCTACAAGTGATCAGCCACATCTATCCCAACATCATCATGTGCGTAAAGTAGTTGAGTCTCGGCTCAACCCATGCCCAAGTGTAGCCACCAAGGCATCATCATCGTAACTCTATCGCTCCAAAGTGTCTCATATCGATCCTCCACATCAAGTCACCCTTCCAAGCCATGCCCATACATGTACTTTGGAAGTATGCATCCCATACTGCATCAAAGTCTCCCGACCTCGGCTCCTCAATGCTTCAAATCCTCTAAGTCCACCATGTATGAAGTCTCCCAAAAGTCACAATGATCTCATGTCATCATGAGCTCCTCCACCAAAGGTCCACCAAGACTATCTCTTGGTCTCGGCCATGAGAAGTCCATCTAAGCATCATCATCACGAGTCCCTTCCATCACAGCTTCTCTACCAAGGTGTCCATCAAGACTATCTCTTGGTCTCGGCCATGAGAAGTCCACCCAAAAGTGTGCCCTTCAACCTGTCCATGAGTCACGCCGGGCACTTAGCCAAAGTGGCTAAAGAATGACCCAATCATCCACAACGATCATCAAGTTCCACCCTTGTCACGGGCCCTTGCACCTTCAACCATAAGGTCACAAGTAGCCCCAACAAGTCCCGCAGTAATCGACAATCCTTGCTTCTTCATACAAGGTCCCATCATAGTCATCCATGGTAAGATGTCTCCTTGCTTAGGCAAGCTGATCTTGCCCTCTCCTACACATGATCCATCTACCAAATGTCCAAATGAAACACAAGTATCCATACTTACTTTATCAATATGAGGCTCCTCCATATGAGTGACCTCACCCATCCATGTCGATAAGCTGCACGATCCTGGTTCAACTTGATCACCTTCAAGTTCTGCCTCCATCGAGTCCTCATCATCATGTGGTTCTTCCATCCATGCTGCCAAACTGTATGATCCTGGTTCAACTTGATTAAACTCAAGTTTGGCCTCCATCATATCCTCATCATCACATGGTCCTTCCATATGAGTATCTCCGTCTGTCCATGTCCATGAGTTGTATGATTCTGGCTTAGCTTGATTATCTTCAAGTCTAACCTCCACCATAGTTAAGTCTTCAACATCTTCAGCCATCATGACTTCCTCTTCCTAGTCTGCAACTTCATCTTGTTCCATTGCCTGACTGGTTTGAAGAAGTCCTTCTTGTCCAAGCATCACATCAATGCCATCTGTATTTCTCACTACGAAGTTCAGCTGACCTCTACATCCTTCCATCTATACAGGTACCTCTTGTATCGAGCCTTCTGCCAAATTCCATGAGGTTATTTCCCAGTTTTCCATAGTAGATATCAGCCCCACTTCTTCTACTAACCGTGCTGATATAAGGTTATATGAGCCACCTGTGTTTGCCAATGCTTGAACATATTTACCACAAATCTTCAAGTTTACAAGACCTCGGTTGTTCTCCATAACCTTATCTTCACCTGTCAACTGCCACGAGCAACCTTTGCTCTGATACCACCTTTACTTCGGTAAAGGTGTGTAGCAGCTTCAATACCGGATCAGCTGCTCTGATACCACCTGTCACGCCCCCAAGCCTATGGTAGTCTTCCAACCGTGTCTGGCGAGGTGCGACACCACCGTGTACTTTCTTTTTGTTAATACTTGTACATATGGACTACGCCTTTCACATAAACATACTTAATTCGTCTTTCTCAATTAAGTAAAATACATTAATCTTCATACACGTTCATAACCAATATGCAATTAAACCATGGACATAACAATTGCACACAATTATATAGGGAGGGGCAACTCTCGAACGAGTCCGCCCAATAATAATATATTATGAAACCTTCAGTAATACATACAAGTGTGCCGGGCAAGTCCACGGCCAACACTTAGAATCTTTTACAATATAGGCATAGACATCCTTTTTACATATCTGTGCTCCTTTGTCCAAGAGCGGGTACCCACACGGGTCACCAAGACGCTCACTCAATCCAACACAAATTTCTGCTCTAACCGCAGCTCATAACCTCTTCGTTCAACCAAACTCCAAGTAGAAATCTTCACGCATTCACCTTGTCATGTGCATGAGTTATGCGCATAAGAACTGCGCACTTCTCACTTGAGATGCGAAGACAAGAGCGAAGTTCGATGGAGAGAATGAGCTCAATCTCCATCAATATATACGCTCTTCCATATGTTTTAAGGAGGGGGTGCACACCTCATGGCCGACCCCACCATGTTACATAAAAGCCCATGTATATATCATTATTATATTATATTTTATTTAATTAACCACACATATGTGTACAAGCCTCCATTAACATATGTTTATGTGTTCATTTGAAGAGGGGTGTTCAGCCTTAAGGCCGACCCCCATACCTTTCGCTCAACGCCCGTAACCACATGTTAATACGTCGGCCTCGCTCATATGTAAGTCCTCAACGCGTGGGTATAACCTTCTTTCACCCTTCGCATTATTTCACCAAGTGTAATATGTGCGCCCACATAACGTCACACTCAGCTCGCCCTTTCGTCGCTCTGTTGTTCCGGTTGCTGTCGTCCGTCGCATTGTCCGCCCGTCATGTGAAGGGGCGCCCGCCCGGGTCGCCTTTCCTTCGCACTCGTCGTCCGCTGCCCTGAACCGCGCCCGCATATGTTCTATCGTGCCCGCTGCTGTCATGCCCGTGCTTCACACAACTGCGCTGCCCATCCGCGTTGTCCGTCGCTCGAGTCACTTGCCCATCGGGCGTGGGTCATCCACGGGTCGCCCGCCCTTCGTGTGCGGGTCGCCCACGGGTCGCCCATCTGTTCTTCGCACCAGCTCGCCCTGTCCGCAGCTCGCACCGAACCTTGACTTGCCATGCCTGTTCGCCAGCTTGGGTGACCGCACCCGCAGCTCGGCTCGTTGTGTATGTCCGCCGGTGCACGGGTCGCCCGCCCGGGTCGCCCGCCCGTCGTGCACGGGTCGCCCGCCCGGGTCACTTTGCCTAACCATCGTGTGAAGGTGTTTTGCCCGTCGCGCACTTGCCCAAGTCGCGAGGGCGTTACACCAGGCATCGAAGTCCTTACACCCCCACCAGACTTCAACGTCCCAATCCAATACTAGACACCTAGCCTATAATATCAGGCACTTGGTCTCCTCAAGATAGTCCCATAGCCCCTCAAGGGTTATCCATCAAGAGCTATACAAGACAAAAGAACCACTAGCATATGTAGTGATGATTATATATATATATATATATATAAAACTTTCCAAAATCACTCATATATTTTATAAATATTCATTTTCAAATTATATACCAAGCATCCTACTTTTATATCTTTCATAAATATTATACTTAAACAAATCATATTCTTATTATCTAAAATTTTATTTTATCTTTGATTTTTTTTTTCTACATCAAAATGGAATTTAAAAATTTTCACATTAAAAATATACCATCCATCCATCATCAACAAACAATAAATTGGATAAAGTTCATTAATTTATAGTATAAAAATCACTAGTTATTCTCGTTTTTTTAATATATTTTTTTGAAATAATTTTTTAATTTATTTAAAAAAATATTTTATTAAAAAAAAAACACGAGAGAAATGTACTTATCGTCATTTTAAATTTATTCCATATTAATTTTTAATATAAATTTACTGAAAAAACATATAAGTACAATACATTCTTACACTAACCAAATAAAACTTTTCCCAAACTTTTGTTCACCTTAAACCTAAATCAAATAGTGACACCTAAGTCAAATTAGTTGCAGCAAATACTTGTTAGCGCTCTCGTGAGTGAAGTACAGATCTAGTTAATAATGAAAAGAATTAATTAAAATAAAAATAGTTAAACATGCGAACAGTCCTGGGTGATACCATAATTGGTCGATGATTACCAATATTCTCGGGTTTAATAAATAATAACTTACCAATATCATATAAAAGAATCTACGACGCATTATTAATATGTTATACATATAACCGATATGGTATATGGTGAAAATATTCTCGAGTTTAATAAATAATAACTTACCAATATCATATAAAAGAATCTACCCCACTTTATTAATATGTTATATATACAACCGACATGGTATATGATGAAATTGTTATATGTTATTGTTGCATATATTTTTATTTAAATGCTAAATAAGATTTATGATCATTAATTGATTCATAAAACTTTTATATAGTAATTATGAGGAGATAAGTAAAATATTAGAAATTCAAAGTTTAATAGAATGAATATCATTAATAAATATTGGTTTCATTGTAATTAAGAGTTTTTTTTGGTTTAATAAGGTGTAACAAGTAAATAATTTATGGCTAATGATGAAATAATAAGATGATCAACTTGGAATGATTTTCATGAATAGAAAAGAGTATTAAATAGACACTTAGTGTGATTGAGAAAAAAAAATCAACAAGTTACAATAGCATACCCTAGAACATGATGAAAGATTTTGGATTTAGGAATTATCATGATTAAATAGATTGGCACTCTTGATATCACAAGTGAATGATGATTGAGGATGATTAGTGAGGGTCATAGTGATGACCTATACAATTTCAAATGGCCAAGATAGAAAGTATGAACTAAAACACTCATATTGGTGTAAGTTGACAAGTGATAGACTAAGAAAACATCTATAGGAAAATATTAAAGGATAACAATTGTATACCATTAACAAAGAAGATGAATTTTATAATAAGTTGTGGCTTAGAGACTTGATATGCAGTAGCACATCAAGTTTACGATATTGTTGTTGAAAGAAGCTATTTCCAAGCACACTAGCCATTTGGAACATTTTGGTCATGTTAGATATGGGAAGTAGTATCAACATTCCCAATTTTCAAACAAATTTGTGAAAATAAGAGGGGAGAAAGAAACCACCTTCACTAGGGGTAAGAATTCAAAGTTAATATGATAATAAGTACACTAAATTCAAAAATGTGAGGATGTTCAAACTATGAAGTTAGTAGATATGGAATTTTAAGAATTTGAAACTACTATAGGAAGAATTTTTTTATTCTCTAGTATGAGAAAGCGAAGGGCTGACAAGCTTCCTCAACGATTTTGATAAATGGATTAGATAGCATGAATGATGAATAACAATGAATAGTGAAGGTCATATGAATGTTCCCTTTAATTTTAAGGTTCAAGATAAGGAATGGTGAACTAAAAACACTCACAACTAGCTAAGGAAAGACAAGGGAAATTGTTTACAAGTTATGTTATCGATATAATGATGAGGAAATAAACCATATGAAGTAATGAGATTAAGTAGTATTGAGATGGGAATTGGATGAAATAAGGAAATATTTTGAGGACGAACAAGGATAATTACCCAACGATGAATAAATCTCTAAGGACTTATTGACCATATGTGCAAGTGAATTAAGCATGATAGAAAATTAAACAATGATGACATAGTGTACCACATACTTTGAATGAGTAATCTAAGGGTGTAAATTGATGTTAAACCAAAGGATATTAAATTTGATATTAGAAATTTAAGGAATGATTATATACCATTAATACCTTAATGTGAATTTCACTAAATTCCCTTGGGAAGGAAGAATAAATTACTGGAGATTAAGGCTCAAGATGATGAAGATCATTTGAATTTTAACGATGTGAAATTGTTAGTTCCTAGTTGAAGGAATAGGCAATGATTATTGAAAGTAATTGGCATCTTAATGAAAACACCACATAATAGTAATTATGAAGATTAGTATTTTCTACGACTCAAATCAAGCTCAAAACCTTAGATCTGGCGGGTACTCATTTTGCAAAAGATATGGTATAACAATGGATGATATAATGACTATTAATAGTATTCATGAGATAGCATAGATCCTAGATGGATGTTGAATAAGCTTACTTTATAGTTGGTATTCATTGTTTATGCAAGAAAATGATTTTTTTTCTAATGAATCATGATAAGGATGCTTATAATGTATTATTGGTCTATATCTGATAAGTATTGAGATGATTCTTATATTAATGATGTTTCATGATGTGATGGTATATAGTAAATAGAGGTTAATGATGCATATGTGGTGCATATTTATTTATTTTGATATGATAATGGTTTTGTACACTCATGATGGATAAGATATGCATAATGTGGCATAGGAATTATGATGTTATGATATGAGGTATATTGACATGTGGTTCATTTATTATGTGATGTCATGATATGTGTTTGATGCAAATATGTTAATGTTATAACTTATGATGGTATTTCATGAAGTGAAGCATGTGATAGTTGCATGCAAATTTATGACATGCATGAGCATGTAGTTCGTTATTATTCATAATGTTGTGATTAACAATGATGTATGTTCTCATGATGACATGCAAGACTTGGCATGTGGATTATTTTCTATGATACTATGATGGTATAGCTAATGCATTGGTTGCATGTTGAGGTGTGATGATTGAAAGGACTTCACAAATGGTTTGAGAGGGCCGTTTTATTTGATGATATTGTGGGAGCCCATACTCATGAGGGAGAATAAGTAACACCATATGGGTTGGGGACATACTCAGTCAACACTACATATGCCAGTGGTTCCTCTGTCTTGTATAGCTCTTGATGGATAGCTCTTGAGGGGCTATGGGACCATCTTGAGGAGGCCAAGTGCCTAATATTCTAGGCTAGGTGCCTAGTATTGGATTGGGATGTCGAAGTCTGGTGGGGGTGTAAGGACTTCAATACTTGGGGTGGTGTGCCTTAGTACTTGTGGAGGGAGTGGGCCAACCTTGCGAGATGCTCGGAGTCATTGAGTACCATACCAAATGCCTGCCTTGGGGCAGATGAGGTCTGAGTCAGGCACGAGCCTTGGGGCCAGCCTTGGACTAGGATACAGACCGGGGAGGCTTATGCCTTGTTTCAAAAGTGGGAGAAAGGACATAGATTCCTTGAGATTCCTGGGTGTTGTGAAAACTTTCGATGCCTGCTGGTTATACTAGTTCAGCAGAGGGTGTAGGGCAAACATGAAGTAATAAATAACTAAATAAATAAAATGTTAAATAATTCAACTTAACTTCGGGACGAAGTTCCTTAAAGAGGGGGAGTATGTAATGTCCCCTAATAATAATAAAAATAATAAATAATATAATATAATATTAAAATATAAGAAAATAAATGATACACAATAAAGAAAATATAATAATAGTAAATAAATAATAAATAATGAAGAAATATAATAATAATAAATAAATAAAATATTAAATAACAATACTAAATTTGTAAATAAATATACATAAAAATAGTAAAAATAAATAAAGTTAACAAAAAGTAAAATAAAATAAGAAAGAGTTAAATTAAGATAACTATAAAAATAGTAAAAATAAGTAAAGTTATAAAAAAGTAAAAAGGAGAAAAGTAAGGAAGAATTATATTAAGAGAATTACTAAATAAAGTTAAACTTAAAATAAAGAAATAAAAGTTGCATGTTGACACATGGAATGTGTGCATGTGGTTCCCCTTCCAATGTTTGCTCTATTTAATAGATGGTGAAGAAGATGAGAGATCATTCCATGATTCCATCATCCATTCTCTTGGGAGAAAAGTGTTGTGAGATAAAGGATTCCTTGGCAGTAGTACGTTGATTGAGAGCTCAGGGGTGGCTAGTTATTGCAAGATTTTATGCAACTAAGCCTACGGTTAGGTGAAAAGTCATCCCCAAAACTTTATCGCAGTTAGTAGGATTCAAATAGCGTTCATGATCCAGGGGGATGTTGGTGGCCACCCACCAACCCATTTGGACCCCCACAACTGTCTCTTTCAGTCTTTTCAGTTTCCTAAATTGTAGCACAGTTTACTATTTTTAGCAGTTTTTCGGGTCCTGAACTTTCGGAGCCATTTTGAGGCCCTAAACGACGTTTTTTTGGGATTCTGGGGCAACATGGGTCCATGAACTGATGTTGCCTCCCAAAGTGGTAGTACTCGGATAGATCTTTCTAACGAGCTATCGTGCGCGTCAAACGGAGATCGTATGCCAAAGTTACGACCCCGGGAAATTGATGTACCAATTTACCCAAACGGGGCCCACAATTTGGCGTTTCATCTTCTAGGGTTAGGTTTCGGGATGTGAAGGGTTTTCCATTGTTTCTCAACAATAAATAGGCCTTCGAGCCTCATTGTAACACAGTTCGGAACAGTTCAGAGGCATGTAGCCGCACATCTCTTCTCAGAGATAAGCTACCATCGCCCTAGCTGGTTTATTTCCATTTCTGGTTGTAAGCATATTTCAGTATTTTCCATTAATGAAATGAAGCATTATTTCCGTTGCATCTCTGTGTTTATGGTTATTGCATCTCTGTATTTATGGTTATCTCTGTAATCTATTGCGTTCCTGCTTAAACCCGGATCAGTGGTATCAGAGCGGTCTGCTTTTTCTCTGTTTTTCTTTGCATGTCCCCAATGAGGTCGGGATATAAGGAGTTAGGGCTTGAACTGGTCGAACCTTTGCAAGACCAGCCTCGCAAATCCCGACGGCCTCCCATGGCGGATGAGAAGAAAGACGAGGGGGCAGGAGATCCTATCAAAATCTTGCTCGAAGAAGCGCTCGAGCGGCAAAGGAACGCGATGATGGATAGCTTTGCGCAGATCCTTCAGCGGCTACCCAGAGGCGACGCATCGGCTTCCAACAACGACTCTGGAAATGCCACACCCTTCAAGGTACAAGTTAATTTTGAAATCCCCATCTTCGAGGGTAAAATAGACGCAGATGTCGTAGATAAATGGTTAAATCTGCTAGATGGGTATTTTTCTGTTCATTAATTTTCAAGTCGGGAAAAGATTGTTTTTGCTCTTCTCAAAGCAGCCCCCCACGTCAAGGACTGGTGGGAAACCTACTGCGAGCAGAAGGATGAAAGTACAGGCTCACTGTTTTCAGCCGCACCCACTTGGAATGACTTCCGGGATGCCATCAAGGAGCAGTACTACCCTGTCGGAAGCTATGAGGACAAATACATCAAATGGACCACACTGCGGCAGGGACGAGACCAAGATGTGCCGGAATTCACAAACATTTTTCATACCCTTCGCACACAGTTGGGTATCAAAGATTCTGAGCTGCATTTGGTACTCAAATACCGTGGCTGCCTACACAAATACATCCAGGAAGAGATGGGGTTCTTGAACATCCCCTCACTCGGCACAGCATACCGATACGCTGTCAAAATCGAGCAAAAGTTCAAACAGAAGAAGCGAGACTTTGGATCTGCAAATCCGAAGCCCAAAGGACAAAGCCAAGGCGGGGTGACCCAAGACAACCCGTCGAAGCCACAAGACAAGAACAACAACACGAAGCCGAAGAAGGACACAGGAAAGTGGTGTGAGTTCCACAAAAGTCCCACTCATAACACAAGTGAGTGTCGGACCAAGCAGTCGCTGGTGGCTGAGTTGAAGGCTTCCGAATCAGATGCATGTTCCGATCCTGAGCCAGAACCCGACAAGGGGAATGGAAAAGGGAAGCAGATCATTGATGCGGATCCCAGCGCCACTGTTGCCACTGCCAAGATCAAGAAAAATGAGCCCGAAGATCCAGAGGAAGGGGAGCGTCTTTTCCAGTCACAGATGTGGGTGAAGGGTTCACCGTTGCGATTCATTGTCGACAGTGGTAGCCAAAAGAACCTGGTTTCAGCAGAGGTTGTGAAGCGGTTGGGCCTACTGACTACACCACACCCACAGCCGTACAGTATCAGGTGGCTTCACGAAGGACGAGATCTGAAAGTTCGCCAATAGTGTCGCCTTCCATATAGCATCAAGCCCTTCACAGACGAGGTATTGTGTGATGTTACACCTCTGGATGTTTGTGATGTATTATTAGGCCAACCATATTTGTGGAGGCGACATGCTGTGTATGAGTCAAGGCCTCGTGCTGTCATTATTTCTTTGAGTAATTCATTATACAGGATACCAGAGGTAGCCCCACCTACTACAACATATTTGATCACTACCAAGAAAGGCAGCAAGCTCATATCACAGACCAGGAAATTCATCTGTCTAGTTCACTCCCAAAATAAGGGGAAGATCGTTGCTACATCCATGACCCCTGCAAAGGGCTCCTCCATGCAGCAGCAGCAGCAAAGGGATACGGTCATGACAAAACACAGGAACAACTTCTCCTCACCCACATGGGTACCACACAAGTTTCAGGTGGGCAACAAAGTCTGGTTGCATCGACAGAAAGAACGCCTTACCAGAACCCATCAGAAGCTCAGACCACTCCGACATGGTCCTTACAGCAGTACCAAGGCTATGGGGAACAATGCTTTGGAGCACATCATTCCTCCATTCCTTTGCCTGCACCAAATGTTCACTGTGGACCATCGTCGACCATGCTTCCCACCATTACTGGACACATCAGAGATTGCAGGACAAGTTCAGCAGATGGAGGAACTCAACGCAATGGGGACCATTGCTTCCTAAGGGGGGAGGAATGATCCAGGTGGTTGTTGGTGGCCACCCACCAACCCATTTGGACCCCCACAACTGTCTCTTTCAGTCTTTTCAGTTTCCTAAATTGTAGCACAGTTTACTATTTTTAGCAGTTTTTCGGGTCCTGAACTTCCGGAGCCGTTTTGAGGCCCTAAACGACGTTTTTTTGGGATTCTGGGGCAACATGGGTCCATGGACGGATGTTGCCTCCCAAAGTGGTAGTACTCGGATAGATCTTTCTAACGAGCTGTCGTGCGCGTCAAACGGAGATCGTATGCCAAAGTTACGACCCCGGGAAATTGATGTACCAATTTACCCAAACGGGGCCCACAATTTGGCGTTTCATCTTCTAGGGTTAGGTTTCGGGATGTGAAGGGTTTTCCATTGTTTCTCAACAATAAATAGGCCTTCGAGCCTCATTGTAACACAGTTCGGAACAGTTCAGAGGCATGTAGCCGCACATCTCTTCTCAGAGATAAGCTACCATCGCCCTAGCTGGTTTATTTCCATTTCTGGTTGTAAGCATATTTCAGTATTTTCCATTATGAAATGAAGCATTATTTCCGTTGCATCTCTGTGTTTATGGTTATTGCATCTCTGTATTTATGGTTATCTCTGTAATCTATTGCGTTCCTGCTTAAACCCGGATCAGTTCAACCTCGAAATCACAAGGAATATCATCGCCATAGGTAAGTTGTCTATGCTCATATTTCCGAAATTTGATGTTAAATAGTTGATAAATTGTGTGTTGATTATAAATCACATGATTATTCTAATTAGTTTCATGTTTTAATTTCAGGGTTGTTACATAGTGTATGACATAGTTCATTAGGTTTCATTGACTTTTGATAAATTTAAAAAATTAGATTCGTGCCACGTGGCTCCCCCCACCAATTTCCTAGGGATTTGGGATTATTCAAATTCTAATAAGTTCCTCCATGATAAGTTCCTGATTATTATTTATAACATTCACTTATATATAAGAAAAATTTATTTAGCAAAATGATCCATTACCTTTAATAAATTTAAAAAATTATATTCACGCCACCTCCCAACCCACCAATTTCCTAGGGATTTGAAATTATTCCAATTCTAATAAGTTCCTCCATGATAAGTTCCTCATTATTATTTATAACATTCATTTATATATAAGTATATTTTATTTATAAAAATTTTCCATCTTACAATAGGATGTGCAATTCAATTTTTTTCTGAAGTTAAAGTTGATCCATGTGAAAACAATAGATTGACAAATGTCAAATGGAGATTACAAAGGTAGACAATGCTGAGCCTCACCAATTTAAAAAATGGACACGTTTGGTGTAATTAGGTATTTATGTATATACCAACTAGAAATTTCCCCAAAAGGTATAAATATACACCAAAGGAATATAAGGTTTGGGAAGATTCTCTTTGCAAGAATATAACAAAAAATAAACTCATAATTAAATTTTAGAATTCGAAATCGGCTACATAATTTTAAAAAATAAATTTAATAACAAAAATAGTCATTTATTTTTATTTATAAAATAAAAATAACTAAATAAATTTAATTACATTCAACATGACAATGACAAACAAATATTCATTTTTCCTAAAACTTTAAATGCACAAAAAATTTGTAATAAAAAAAACTCTAAATCTTACACCCTATTTAATTTTGAATATAGCATTTATAATGATTTTATTTTCCCAACATGATGAACAAAAAATAATGTCACAATGTGGCGAACAATAAATGATATGGAAATTGGACAAAAAAATGATGTCCTAATGTAACAAACAACAAATTCCATCACCCATTTTACGAACAAAAAATGATTCTACAATGTGATGAACAATGAATGTTGTCACAATGTTATCAATAACAGACAACGTTGTAATTTTATGACATCAAAATGTGCTAAGCAACAAATATCATTACAATGGGATAAACATCAAGTGTTGTGACAATGTGATGAAAAACAAACAATGTTTTGAATTTACTAATAACAAAAAAATCACCATGTAACAAATTATCAAATTGTCTTAGTTTAAGTCCATCGATGCGTAGATAGAGATAATGTTTTACAGTTATGGCTATAAATTACAGGGATGTGCCCATTTATGATCCACTGGGTCATGCCCTTTCCTTTTATTGCCAACTTGTCAAATTAAGATCTTTCCTTTTCTTGAAAAAGAGCACACCCATCTTCTAATATATATCAATAACTTGTCAGTTTAAACCTTTTCTCTTTCTTGGCTCATCGTAAATGTATAATTTAATACAATCAACATTAGGGACTTGGCATGGCAGACTCGATGATAACCAGTGAAGAGGATTTGATGAGGTTGAATGAGGAAGCTAAAGGAAGTGAGAACTACGATGAAGTTGTTCCCACCTCCAAGTTTTTCCCTTCACAAACCATCTAGCTCATCACAGAAGAATCTTTATTACAAGCACAAATAGAGGTTCTACATAAGGTGATATATATCTTTGATGTAAATGAACAACATGTTCGTGCACTCTTAATACACTATCACTGGGATTTTGAAATATTACTTGATGCATTTCCTGAAAGAGGAATTAACCGGTTGCTTTCACAAGTGGGGGTTTCCATTAGACTGGAATCCACAAATTTTGTAGTTACCATCTAGACTGTCCATTTCAAGGAATATTGGAAGGGAACACCATAATGATGGATTCTGGTCACACATTTTGTAAATTCTGTTGGACACAAAACATTTTTACTAATATAAGCGAGGGACAGAGAAAGAATATTAAGTGCATGGCTCCTGATTGTAATATCATCTGTGATGAAGACATTATAAGAAAGCTAGTCACTACAAAATATTCTAGAGTGGGCCCATGCTTCGATCACTATGTATTTGAGTACTATATCGATGATAATTATGAAATGAAATAGTGCCCTAGTGTTTCCAATTGCGGAAATGCAGTTCAAGTTGAAGGAGATGTTTATTGTGAACCGTAGTTTACTTTTGGGCATTAATTCTTCTTCAATTTCTTGGCTCATCCACTCTCTCTTTGTTCCTTCATGATTTGAGGTCTTCGGGAAAATAAATGTTGGGACAAGTCTGAGAGTTAAAATTGGATTTTAGCTAATACCAAGTCTTGCACCAAATGTCAAATGAATGTGCATAAAGATTGTAGGTGCAACTTCGTGAGCTATGTATGGAGCTAACAATTTTGTTGGTTTTGTGGTTGTGACAATGGATGTGGACACACCTGGGAAATAAATAAGTGGAAAACTTGTGCTCAATATAAAGAAGATCAAGAGAAGGATATTGAGAAGGCACAACGTGATGTACATAAATTATTAATCTAGATGGAAAGCGTATGAGGATTCATTGAAACATCAATAAAAAAATTCTTCCTTTCATGAAACACAGTGAAAATTTTCCTTCACAAAACATCACCAACAAGTTTTTTTTAAATTACTCACCTCACCAAAATCAAACCTGGCGTAAAAATTTTGAACACATGTCACTTAATGGGCAAAGCAATAGACATATATATGTCAAAAGGAGATGAAAAGGGTAGAAAATGCCTAGCTTGACCAATTTCAAAAAGGAAGACCTTGAGTGTAAATATGTTAAAAATAATATTATAAACAAAATAAAGAATATGTAATGATCCAATAATGAATAATATTTGATAAAATAATAATCAATAATATAATTTATAATCATAAAAAAAATGATAGTAGTTGTTTAGTTACATATGGGTGTTATTACCCCTTACACAAATCTTCAAATGACCCAGAGATAGATATTTCTTGATATAATGATCGTTATTTTATTATTATTATAATTGTTATTATAATGATCCTCCTAATGAATATGATACAATATTATCACCCCTTCACAATAATTTTGACCCTAGATGTGCAATACCTAGTTAGCCCCTATAACCTCTAATCTAGTCATCACCAGCACACTATGGACTTAGAAACACAAATTCCCCAATACACTATAAACATTAGCCACTATGTCTAGGCCACACACACTATGATGCATAATTCAAAGACCGATTATTAAACTTTTGTCCCTAACTACTCTGACCTATAACACATTACACCTTTTTACTTGATGATCCTAGATATAATCACTCCTCCACACATTATGAAATTGAACATACTATAAGCCTAGTATATATAACACCTCCTCCACATGACCTTCAATACACTATGATGTACCAAAAATTAATCTATAAACACACATTTATTTCTAGCCACTATAAACCAAAACACACTATAAATCTAATTATTATTACTAATCACACAATTAACCCTACACCTAATATGAACACCTCAAATGTAATAATTGCTACACATAGATTGACAATCGACCATGAAATCTCCCCCAAAGCATACTATGATATTGAATACATTAATTCCATGAAATATTATAACCCTAAGTTATCACTTTGAGCTAAGGTATATGATACCTTCTATTCACTATGACACATAATATGAACATCTCAAATGCACTAATCCCTAAACACACATTCACCATCAACCCCTATGACTCCAAACATCTTATAAATCCCAAAGTAAATTACCCATAATACATTTTCAATTGTATCACAATCACCCCCTAACACATTGAACACTCAAACACACCCTAATATCTAACATGTTATATCCACTAACCCTTACCAACCTTTTCTACAATCATTCTTTGAAACAACAATGATCACTATCCATTATGGCCTTGGAATTCATATGATCCGAAAAAAAACTATAAAAATTTACTTTCTAGCCCCTTAAAGGACTAATCCCCTAATATACAATAAGCCCAAAGATTTATGTACCTAAACACATCATGAGCCCTAACATTGTAAACCCTTACCATAGATGAAATCTTAATTTTTATGGGCCCAATAACATTATATTCCCTTACATGTATAACCTATTATAAAACCATACCTTAGCACATTTAGATCTCTAGGATAACTAACTTTTCAAATCCCTAACCTTTGCGACCTTAGTTACACCATGTATCATAACCCTAATGGAATCTAATATAATTTCCCATTAATCATCATGAGATTATACCTATTGAACCAACTCACCTACTACAAGATCACACCTTAATGATATTAACTTGAATGCACTAAGCATCAAGTACACATTAACTCCTAAAAAATATCGAGCATATTTTAATGTAACAACCCTTGGTTGATTTTCTATGTAAAAAGATGAATAAGACCAAGGTCATGGGATACTTATTCCAAGATGAATAGTGGGAAAACCATCCTAATGGGTGTTAATTTGGTTTATTATGGCTAAGGAAATTGTCAAAGGCAATGGAAAAGGCTTTGGAAAGGAAAGACGCTTTGCTTAGCATTTATTCATGAAAATAATAGAAATTAGGAGAAAAAAGGGTGAAAGCTCACAAGTTGCATGTGAAGAGGAAAATGAATGAAAAATAATGGAAATTGAAGAAAATAGAGGCCTCAAAGATAAATGGGCTTCTAAGGATGAGTTCATGGCTTTTGTCATTGTTAACTTTTTTCAATTCATTTTTCAAGCTCTCATTCTATTCTCTCTCTCAGATACTCTTGGGCACTTTGAATTTTCTTGAAACAGTCCTGGAAGATCATGGCACTTTGGATTTGAAGAAATAAGACAAAGGAAAGCAGGAAAGTGCAAGTGAATAGATGGATCGACAGTTACCACTAGATTAATTGAAGGTATCAGTTGCATGTATGATTTCCTTGCTACTTTTGGCATGCATGGCACATGGATATGGTTTCTTGGTTATGACTTATGACTGGCATGGAGGATTTGCTAGATTGATAGTGGTTTTTCCTAGGCTTTCCATTTCCTATATAGTCATGGTGTTGTGTGTTTTGTCTCCTTTTTTCTGGTTAGTGCTCCTGTTCCTTTGGTTATGAGTTGAGTTACTAATTCCTCAAGCCTTGGTTCAATAAATGCTTTGGAAGCCCTGTAACAAGTTGGTTTGAGTTATTAGTTCTAGAAGCCTTGCTTAGACAAATTCTCTGGAACCCTTGGTGGGTTAAGTTATTAGTCTTGGAATCCCTAGTTGAACAAATTCTCTTGAACCCGATAGCAGCTTTGGGTTGAGTTACTAGTCCTTTAAGCCTCGATTGGAAGAAATTATGTGGAGCCATAGATAGTCTGTGTAGAGACCAATTTGGTGATGGTTAGTGATTTCTAATGATGAGGTTGAATCATTAGTTGAGGGTTGAGTTGGTTTTTCCTCTGCAATCCCTGGTATGGTTTTCTTTGGTTTATTCTATGAGATCCCACATTCATGCTTGGAATATGGCACGGGGGTGACTAGTTGAAAGAAATATTTGGTTCAACCTAGTCTATGGTTAGTTGGTACGTGGATGTCCCTAACTTGGTTGAAATTTCATATATTAAGAAAAGGTATTTTCTATTTTGATCTATCATCATATTTATTGATTATGATGGTGACATTATGGTCGAGTTTTCATCATTTATATGTTGGTTATTGTTGGTTTATATGTTAGTTATTGCTGGTTTATATGCAAGTTATATGACGTATATTGTTTATGGCTCCTATCATGTTCAATGAATATGTGATTAGTTTTCAAATGCATGACCTAATAGATGTTATTGCAGCTAATATGAGAGGGAATTAGGCCTTCTTTATGATTCTTAGATAAGTAAGTATGAGACCCATATTTTCATATGTGTATTTATGACAAGGAGATTTCATGTTCATGATATGTTTGACGTAATGACCATCATGGATAGGCCTTGTTGGGCCAAGTTCCTTTCCAAGATTTATTTTGAACAATTTTCCTTATGTCATTAATGGTTCTAGAAAGTTTCATTAAGTTTTGGCGAGAGGTATGTATCCTAGCATTAAAGCTTGCTTAAATCTCGCAGTTGCAAGAACAAAATTAGGTGAAAAACATTGTCATGACTCCCGTGTAGGAATCATGTGTGCGACTAGATGGTTTTAGTCGGAATAAGGAAATTTTGTGACAACATATGGGAGATAAGGGAACTAAAAAAGGTGGTTTAACTCAAGGTCTAGGCACCTAGAAGGGTGGTTTTTCCCTTGGGGGTCCTGTAGCACCTGATAGGGAAGTCATTAAGGTGCTTGGTTTGTCGAATCCACTTACTTAAGGTGATATCAGAGGTTGAATCATATCATAGTAACTCTTGATTACTTATTTACCCTAGTAGGTTGGTAACTTGGGTAAATGTCAGAGGAGGGTGTTACAAAGTGGTATATTGGAGGATGGTTCAACATATTGAATGGATGGGTGGAATCTGTTTGTCATGCATGGATGAAGGTTGTATATGTTCTTGTTATTTATACACGGTTGTGGTCATTGTTACAATTGTGTTACCATGTAGGAGGTGAGGATGTTGTCATTGGGATGTTTTGTCATGAATGCGTGTGAGTTGTATATGCATTTGTTATGCATGTCAATGTCTATATGTTGTTATGCATTAATTGACATGGTTATAACTATGCATGTATAGTAGGTCAAACATGCATTGTGAGGTCATTATATGTAGTTTGTGTCATCACGATGTGGTTTTTTGTTATGATGCTAATGTGTTGAATGAGATAGAGGAGGAGTTGTAGATCATCAAAGCAAGGTTGCAGCACTTGGCCTCGGGGTAATTGAAAATAATCGTACAAGTTTGTATGGTGGGAATGCAGGTATGTTCATTAATGGTTGTTATAAGATTTACAGTTATGTACATGTCTATCAGTCTATTGTTGTTGCAGTTACATGCATGATAGATGTTAATTAATAAGTATGATCATATGTACATGTGTCGGTTAGTCACGAAGGATAGTAACTTGTTGTTATATGATTTTTTCTCATATACATGATGGTTATGGTCATTGTACTTAATATCTTGATGGTGTACATATTGTGCAAATATCAATTGGTATATGCAAATGATTATGTTTTTGATACTAATGTATGAGTCAATATAATTGTGAAATTGTGTCATACTAATTAGGAATGACTTGTGTAGATGTGATAGCCTCCCCTGAGATACATTGAGGCATGAGTTTTATTATGTCATCTATTTAGTGTTTGAGTGTTTGATTATGTGGTCATTTGGTTTATCTAGCAAGGTATGTTTACATGTTGCTTGAATGTTTCATTAATTTCATGGTATGAGTATGTGTCTATAATATTGCATGAAGGAATGATGTTGTTATGGTTGTACTAACATAATGTTTGCTAACACAAATGATATGTACTTGAGTGCAAGTGGGTGCTAGTTGTAGTATTATCACTGATGACTGTTAATTGATTATTACATGGTTGTTAGTCTTTGCAAAAGTTGATTTCAAATTCATGGAAATGATGCCTTGATTTTTGGAACATGTGACTGGCATGTGTGAATAGTTGGAGGGAAACATGATTGGTATTAACATGACAAGGTAATACTTGATTTGTTTATATAACTAACAGTTGGGTGATATGATAGTGCATAATAAGATTCAATTGTAGCAAGGTGAAATGTGAAAGTAAGGATATGGGTGAGAAGTCCTTTGGCTATGTTTAGAAACTGCAATTCCAAATGAATGATTGCTTTGCCTACATGAAGTATTCTTAAGCTTTAGTTTGTCTCAAATTATGTGGATATGTTCTATATTAATGAACATGTATTTGATAGGTATAACAATTGGTTTCCTAGTTATAGTTGGATTTTTTAAGGAATTGGAGTCCCTTCAGAGTTGATATATGTACATGCTCAGTTACAAGTCAACATGCTTGCGTACACCAATGTAAGGTAACTCCTCTATTGTAAATCTATTTAGGCATTGATAGTTATGTTTATATGGGAGTAGGATGTAGGGGATTGCATCAAAAAAGAGATTGCCATGAAAACTTGAAGAAGGATCGGGTTGATGTTTCCCTTGGAAGCATTGGGAACCCATGGGGAATTGAGTCATGGTGTATCTATCTATTTTTGTGCTTTCGGTCATTTGTGATTTATTTTTTATTGGTTTGTAGTTTTTTTTGTGTCTAGTGTATGGCCATACCCCTTTGTTCATGGTGTTGTATTGCTATTGGTTTTTCATGGTTTTCTTCATATTTGTTTCTTGCCATTACCTTTTATGTTTTTAGGCTATTATGAATTGGATTGGAAGGGGGAATTTAATAATGCTTGGGGAGAGATGAATGAAACCCGATAGATAATGTAAGACCCAAATGAATCTAGGTGCATTTATAAGGGAGTTTGAAGGCAAGAGTATGACAACTAGTTGGATTGTTTCTTTCAATTGAGGTAAATTAATGATGTTAGGAAAGTAATGAGAAAAGTAATCATGAAAGGTAAAGTAAATGGATTTGAGGCATCATCTACATTTCCTAAGTTGGGAACTGTTGTTCCCAATGTTGTTCATGTTGTGCATGGATAAATGGGGTTCTCTTAACCTCGACCTTATGGTATTTGGTAATTATGTCGTGATCATAATTATGTTGATGTCTTTATATATATACATGCATGCATGTATGTCGTTGTATGACAAGGTCATCAAAGATCATGATTGTTGTATTCTAATGTTTTTATGTATGTATGTATGTATGTATGTCATTATCTGAGGGGGTTGTCAAGGATCATGCTTGTGGAGGAATGATTTCTTATGAATGTGAATGGCATGAAGAGGTTCCTTCTCCTATGAGAAATCAAGTGGGAAGAGTAGCCCTAAAAAATTTATGAGGTCAGTATCATGTGGCTATGAATTGATATTATGTGATTATACTATGTCTATGTTATGGTAGGCAATTCTGAGGGACACATCAATAGAATGAAAGTATTGTGATCTCCGTATACGATGGCAAACATGGATGGTGGAAATACACTAGAAGTAAGGTTTCCTGGTATAGACAGTATG
Source organism: Pinus tabuliformis (assembly GCA_031772625.1). NCBI lineage: Eukaryota > Viridiplantae > Streptophyta > Pinopsida > Pinales > Pinaceae > Pinus > Pinus tabuliformis. The sequence goes on along the minus strand of CM062818.1, from coordinate 1,416,282,455 downwards.
GTATCTGGATGTGCAGTACTAATATTGTTTATATGTTGTACATATTTTACATGTTGTACATGTGATATTATATACATACGGTGTTGTGTCATTTATGCAGTGTTGTGTACAGATGGTGTTGTGCACATGTCGTTTATGTAGTGTTGTGTATAGATGATGTTGTGTGCATGTTGGGTATGTTTTGTTGTGTATAGATGGTGTTGTGCACATGTTGGATATGTGGTGTTATGTATATATGGAGTTGTTTTCATGTTGTATATGTGGTTCTATGTACATGTCGTGTTGTGTACATGTTGTCCATGTGGTGTTGTGTACATGTTGTGCATGTGGTGTTGTGCACATGTCGTGTATGTAGTGTTGTGTACATGTTGTTCAGGTGGTGTTTTGTACATGTGGTATTGTGTACACGTTGTACACATTGTGTTGTTCACATTTGGTATTGTGTTATGAGGATTGTATAGTCGTTGTATCATGACATGTGTATTCGTTTAGTTGTAATCTGTGTACATATGTGTATTGTGTTGTGAAGTATACTTTGTGTACGTGTATGTCATTGAAGAGAAGAGAAGGAACTAGGTGCTTTCCAAGTATGGTAACTAATCTAGTGTGTCTACAAAAATGATAAGGACAAAGGTAGAACCAACGGATTGATTAAAGGATCAATATCAGTATTTTATTTTACTTTTATTATACGTGTGATCTATGTCTCTAATTTAGGATGGTTACATGTGATCTATCATTTTATCTTATGATGATTTCATGTAATTCATGATTTTGATTTATAATGGTTGTGCTTTGAGTTAACCAAAAATTATTTGTTTGTACATGATGATTTGATCAAACAACTAGTTTGACTTATTGTGATATGAAGTAGACAAAATTACAGGTGTAGCTTATTGATGGGCCATCGATGAGCTACAGTGTGAATTTATTTCAATTTGTTTTGAGTCTAATGGAAATTATGTGCTTTGTGCAATAAAACATGGAAAATGCCAGTTTCGGTAGTTGAAACTGACTGCAACAATTAGTAGTATTAGTAAAAGGAATTGGAACATGAGGCAATATATTGGTAAAGCACTTCAAGAGCAAGGTCATTGTGTAAAAATGGTACCCAATAGTGTCCATTGATTTCCATGAACATACTATCAACAGTATGGCGGTTTTGAGGTAGGGACATGCCTTCATTTTTGAACCTTCCAATGCGAGGAAACATTTCCAAGGGAGGGGTCGCCCGAGGGACTGTGTAGCAAAGAAGGGGATTCCCATAGAAATTGCAGGGTATGTGACTGCACGATAGGGGGTGACTCGATTACCCGAGGGGTTGTGTAGCAAAGAGGAGAAGGTCAGGGACATATTTTTTTTGGTCATTAGTATTTCCAGATGTCATCAGATGCACATTGGGAGTGTGCCCTAGAACAATAAGCCAGTAAATGTTCAATGAGAGGACAAGTGGCGTAGGATTGTAGTGCATGGCAATGGATGAAACTTTTAAATTGATAGTGAATTTTTTACTTTGTGGAAAGGAAGTGAATCCTGGTATTACTTTGAGGGTAGAGGTACAGAACTTTAGATTCCCTTATTGTTGATACGGGAATTGTATCCTTTTATTTCTTGGTTAAAAGAGAGTGCATATATATATAAATATAAATAAATAAATAAATAAATAAATAAATATATATATATATATATATATATATATATATATATATATATGTCTATATTATTATAAATATGGTATCAAGCTCAATTTATGAAGATCCCTCGACAGTATGATAATTTGGTGGTTGAAACAAATGTTTATAGGTATATATGCATGATTATTATTATAAATATCATAATAAGTTGTGTTATAAATATCTAGTAAAAGCTATGATTGTCATATCTTCAACAATGATCATTGTAAATACTACAACGAGTTGTGTGATAAAGATCCATAAGTATTACTTTTTTTAGTACTCTTTTGGTTTACAAGTGTCATAAAAGACTGAGGACAGTGTTCCCCCAAAGGGGACGGTTTTGTAACAACCCTTGGTTGATTTTTTGTGTAAAAAAATAGATAAGGCCAATGTCAAGACACGTGTATTCCAATCTAAGTGGTGGGAAAAACATCCTAATTGGTGTTCATTTGGTTTATTATGGCTAGGGAAATTGATAAAGGAAATGGAAAGGAAAGAGGCATTATTTGGAATTTATTTAAAAAAGTAATGGAAATTAGGATAAAATGAGGGTGAAAGGCCACAGGATGTACGTGAGGAGGAAAATGAAGGAAAAATAATGGAAATTCAAAAAAATCAAGACCTCAATGATAAAAAGGTGTCTAAGGAACAGTTCATGGCTTTTGTTCATGTTAGATTTTATCAGTTCTATTTTGGAGTTCTCATTCTATTCTCTCTCTCTCATACTCTTGGACACAAAGTTTCCTTGGAGCACTCTTGGAGGAGTGTGGCATACTTTAGATTTCAAGAAAGAAGGAAAAGGAAAGTAGGAAGGAAAAATGGAATATGTGGATTGAAAACCACCGCTATATTAGTTGCAGGTATCGAGTTGCATGTATGGTTACTTTACTAGTTTTGGAATGCATGACACATGCATGTGGTTTATTGGTTATGAATTTACATTGGTATGGATTGTTATGAAACCAGCTCACAAAAATATAGAAAAGATTGATCAACGCCTTAGAATTCAGCCTCTTTGTGGGGGAAACCTCCTTTACATTACACAAATGAACAATTCTTGGATGATACAAATGACAAAACCTCCTTTCTATATATAGGAGTCTAAGGGGTCACAATATAACCAAGTCGACCTAAAAATAATAATATAAAGGCACAAAAATAACAATAGTGTGATTCTATGGGGCACAATAATAACAATAAGGGATACAATGACAATAGTAATGGGGGAATCACTTATATTATAGGGGCCTAACATGCCCCTCTCCTGTTGGAAATAATACGGGCAGGGGGGTGATTCAGTATTATCAGATCAATAATATTATTTCCCAAACAGATTTATATACGCTACTTCAGTGAATTGAACTAGCGTGTACATGCAATTGTGTTTAGAGAAACCAATGTATATCTAGAGAACTTGTGATTTAGACCATTTATCATGTGAAAACCACCTGCTGCTATCATCTCTATCTTCTTTTAATAATAAGAAAATCTATTTACAATCTTGTACTGGTGCAGACTCATACCATTATGCAAGCACCCACTTGCAGAAGGCTACAACCTTCTCTCGTTTTCCAGCTTCTATTGGAAGGGAGCTGCAACCCCCTAGCTCTTGTACAAGCCAATTTGTTTACTAATACGTAGGCACTGACCTATAGAAGGCTACGACCTTCTTTATTCCTCCAAGGACCATGTTTCATGAATTTTTAGACTGGATACTCCTGGATCACAACACCACAATCTAAAGGACACGTTTAATGGATCGATAAAAAATGTTTAAACTTAAACTGCATCAACCAACATTCAGTTAATCTGAACAATCAGATCACTGACACTAGAACACTATGCTGAACCGAGAAACCTACATCATCATTGAGAACCAACTATAACCTCAAAAACCATGCATCATAGTGTATACACTACTTGGATGAACCAAACTATTGTATACGCTACTTCCATTAATCAAACTTGCATATACCTTCAAAACTACTGCAAACATAAACTTTTGAATCAAGTTTGTACCAACCATAAATATACTGAATATCTCCTGTCAACTTACAGAGATTTACACAAGCAACGATAGAGATCACTTCTTCTCACTTATACAATCAATCAATCAAATACCAGCCTCCTTATGAAGTGAGTTTTACATTCAGATCTAAGAAGACTTCATTACAGACAGTAGTAAAACAACAAAATTTGATCAGATAGATGAGTCAGATCTTATAAAGAAGCTTTTCTTTTGTACATGCTATTTTGAAGGGTATAACCTACATGTAAATGCATTTTTGAAGAGACGAACCACCCTACATATCTGCAAATATCAATTCATAACTTTTATGCACTTCTAAACTTCAGACAAACCCAGATCACGACATTTAAAGAATAAAATAGGTCTACACAGTCAGGTCTGGCCCAACGAATATCAGTTCATCCAATAATAAGTCACTTTAGGTCTCATGATCCTGATCCAACATTGAATTCAAGGTGCACAAAGCATTTTAGATCAAATCACAAACATAGCCCCTGCAACATAAAATATACTTCAGATAGAAGTATTCCTTGGAAACCCATACACTTACACACTTGGCCTTATGATATTCTTCTCCTTATATAGCTTTAGGCCCCTTTTCAATACCTTGGACCAAAACCACTTAGGACCAATACCTTGGACCAAATACCTAGGGTCAATACCATGAACCAAATACCTCGGACCAAATACCTAGGGTTAATACCATGGACCAAATACCTCAGACCAAAACCTAGGTTTTCTAATCATGTACATGCTTTTCTTTCTGTGGCAGTGCGGGTATATGTATAAGCTATTTTTTTATGTGGAACAACGTGCATATACTATTTTAACTAAGTGGACCAGTGTGTATCAGCTTTTTCCTTTACCTCCTTTATTATGATTAGTAGACCTTAGTTCCATCTTCCTGTTCTTCTGTACCATTGCCCTGTAACCTCTGAATATACATGTTGTACTATGAGTTGCCTTTTACCAAATCTAAATTGACCTGTGAGTGATTTTCCATCAAGGACAACACTTGTATCATAATGTGAGAATATCCCCCTTTGGACTTGATGGCAACCGTGACGGTGTTGATTTCTGCAAGCCATAGAAACTGTTAGAGATAACAAGCAACACCAAAATACTCTACCCCTTTGACATCAAGGGCAAAGGGAAAACCAAGATACTCTTCATATCTGAACAGCTGAATATGATCATGCTCCCCCTAGGCACATGCTGAATTCTCTGATTAAAGTACCTCTTTGTGCATGTTCTGATGTTATTGTACATGTTGTGATGCACTAACCATCCATGCTCCCCCTAAGTAGATGTAGAGTATACAAAAATATTTTCCAAAAGAATAACATGACTCTATAACTCAACCATGTGAGTTTGACCTTCCTATCACCAATGACTCATACATACATCAATCTCCCAATCAAGTGGGGATATACCAAATTTGACTCATCCACCCAACCAAGTGGGGATATACCAATTGTTCATACATGACATAAATACAATAAATATTACATCATACATCCCATGTAAAGTGGGGATACAAATTACATCATTTGTCCAATAGGACTCATTCAAATGTATGAGAAGTCATATCACACCCTAGAATTTTAAATGACTTAAGCAACAAATGGTATAAATATCTGAAGACATAGCCAGACTTAGCAACCATAATGCAAATAATGCAGTTCATGCATGTGAAGGCTAATGATCCCCCTGAACCTATGCTACCTATGCATTGTTAACAAGTCATTAATCAAGGAATCTTTGTCAATCAGATAAAAATTAATGAAAAAAGCATATCATTAGACTGTAATCATCAACATCAGACAGAGCACCCATATCAGAGTCTAACCCACTATTTTTCCTGTCAGAAAAACATATACACTTCTTCAGCCATAGAAAACCATGTGTATACACAACTATACTTCATGAAACCCACATATAATAACCTTCCCTCTAAAAAACTATATTTAATAGTAGGATGATGCTGCAACTACTCCCAACTTTTGTCCTAGATATTCAAATATTTCTCTGGGCAGTGGTTTAGTGAATATATCAGCAACCTATTCTTTGGAGGGAAAATACTCCAATTTTACCTTTAGCTCAAGCACTTGTTCTCATAGAAAATGGTACTTGATGGGTATGTGCTTGGTCTTGGAGTGCATGACTGGAATTTTTGAAATACTAATGGCACTTGTATTATCACATAGAATGGAGATGGGTGGAGTATATGTGATCTGAATTTCTTGTAAATCTTGCATCATCCAAAGTAGTTGTGTGCAGCAAGATGCAACAACCACATATTCTACTTCAGTTGTAGATAAAGAAACCGAACTTTGTTTCTTGTTGAACCAAGATACTAACTAGGAACCCATATAGAATGCACCACCACTAGTGCTCTTTCGATCATCAACACTTCCTACCCAATCAACATTTGTATATGCATGAAGAGGAAGTTTTGTATCCTCAAGATACCATAGTCCAAATTCCATAGTTTCTTCAAGATATTTGAAAATTTTTTTGACTGCCTGGAGATGTGATTCCTTTGGATTTCCTTGGAACCTTCCAACAATTCCTACTGCATGCATGATGTCAGGTCTGGTACCTGTTAGATAAAGAAAAATTCCAATCATATATTTGTAAGTTGGTTGGTTTACTATTGGTGATTCATCATTAGAGCTGAGACTGCATCCTGTTACCATTGAAGTACATACTAGTTTAGAAAATTCCATTCCATACTTTTTCAAGATCTACTTGAGATATTTGGTTTGTGACATAAAGATACCATCTTTTGTTTGCTGAACTTGTAGACCGAGAAAATAAGTGAGTTCACCAAATAATGACATTTAAAATTCTTTCCACATTACTGAAGAAAAATCATGACTCATGGATTCTTCATTGCTAACAAAAATTATATCATCAACATAAACAACAGCAATTAGCAATTTATCATTTTCAATCTTTGTGTATAAATTGCTATTTGTAGAACTTTTTGTAAATCCTTGTTGTTATAGATATTTGTCAAGGCAGTAATACCAAGCCCTTGTATCCTTTTTCAGACCATAGAGATCCTTTTTGAGTTTGTGTACAAGTTCTGCATCATTTCCAAGAATGAATCCTTCTAGTTGTTCAATATAAACTTATTCTTCTATATTTCCATTAAGAAAGGATAATTTTACATCCATTTGATATACTTTCAATTTTCGAAAGCTAGAAAGAGCAAGAAACATACTTATGGCTTCAAGTAGGGCAACAAGTGCAAAAATTTCTTCAAAATCTATACCTTCTTGTTGCGTATACCGTTTGCAAACAGGGCTTTCCTTGTTTGTAATAACTTGTCCATTTTCATTCAGTTTATTCTTAAATATCCGTTTTGTTCCTATAATATTTTTATCATGAGGTCTAGGAACTAACTCCCAAGTATCATTCTTTTCAATTTGATCTAATTCTTCATCCATCACATTGAACCAACATTCATCTTTGCAGGCTTCATTTACATTCTGAGGTTCTGTGGAGGATAGTAATGCTAAATAAATTGAGGTTCCTGTAAGAGTTCTTCTTGTCTGTACTCTAAACCCTTTTTCTCCTAGAATTTAAGATTTTGGATGATTCTTCTGAACATACCTGGATGGAGTATTTTCCCACTCTACTGTATCTTCTTCTCGTGCTTCATTGGTTTCTTCTTCAATATCATTTTGATTTTATGCAGGAAAGAAATCCCCATCTTCCTCATTGTCATATTCCTCTGATTATTTCATTTCTTCTGGACTTCTGCATGCTTCATGAACTACAACATCAATGCTTTCAACAATTTTCTGAAGTCTTTTATTATAACATTTGTATCCTTTACTTCTGGAAGAATAACCAAGAAGAATACCTTCGTCTGCTCTGGGTTCAAACTTACCAAGTTTTTCATCAGTCCTTTTGATAAAAAATTTGCTTCCAAAAACTTTAAAGTATTTTACAGTAGGAGGCTTACCATGCCAAAGTTCATGTGGAGTTTGAGTGCTATTTACTCGAACATTTATTTTGTTGAGAATAGTCACGGCAGCAAATGCAGCTTCACCCCAAAAGGTTGTAGGAGTTCCAAATTCATTTAGCATAGCTCAAGCCATTTGTTGAATTGTTCTGTTCAGTTTTTCTACCACACCATTTTGCTGAGGAGTTCTTGTGGTGGAGGATTTCCTTTTTATTCCATGTTTCTCACAAAAGTCAAAGAATTCATCTGATATGAATTCTCCCCCTCGATAAGATCTAAGACATTTGATTTTTCGATCTAATTCATTTTCAACCAAAGCATTGAATGCTTTAAACTTTTCAAATGCTTCACCTTTATTCTCTAGAAGACCTATCCAACACATTCTGAAAAAATCATCAATAAAAAAAATACAATATTCTTCTCCACGAGATGACTTTTTCCTTGTTGGTCCACATAAATCAGTATGGATAAGTTCAAGAGGCTTACTTGTTGACCCTTCCTTTTCAATGAAGTGAACTCTAGTTTTCTTAACGATTTGACATGGTTTGCATATGGTATTTTCTGGGATGTTGATATCTGGAAGATCATGAACTGCCTTGAGCCTGCATACTTTTCTTATTTGAGAAAAGCTTAGATGTCCTAATCTTCTATGCCACAACTAGTTTTTATTTGTTTTTCTTAGATATCATTGTTGTTTTCCTCCTTTGAGTATGTGTAATTTGTTTGGAGTTATTGTACCTTTGATCACGGTCTTTCCTCTATCAAGCTCACAAACAACATATTTGTTTGATCAAAACACCACTTCATTTCCTTGATCACACATTTGACTGACACTCAAAAGATTATGCTTTAACCATTTACATACATAACATTTCCAACTTTAACCTTTTCATTCAAGAAAAAAAAACCTTTACCTTTAAGGACAGCTGGAGTGTCATTTCCAAATGAGACATTCTTTTCTTTTTTTAAAGAATTATATGAGTGAAGTTTCTCTTTATCACCTGTCATGTGTTTAGAGCATCCACTATTGATGTACCACTGATTTTCTTGTGCTTCTACCTACAAGCCTATACCACATATTTCTGATTGAGATTCCTTCCTTCTCCATATCTTGGGATTTAATAACGTTTTCTCATTTTTAAGTGTTCATCGAAATTTGCTCCTGCATTCAAATTCTTCATGACCAAAGTTGTTACAAATTGCGCATTCTATTTCATTTTCAAGAGGAGAAAAGTTATTATAGGAACTTTTCTTGATTCCTGTTACACTCCTTTGATTTCTTGCTTCTCTAGTCATGATGGTTTTGTAAGCAACACATTGATCAGCATTGTTCCCAATGTTATGACATGAAAAACATTGCCCATTAAAGAAGTTTTTGTGACCATCGAATATTTTGACATTGTTTACCTATTGGTTGTAGCTTCTATTGATATTTGTCCTTGGAGTAAATTGAGTATGATTTACCATATAATGGGTTTTAGGCCTTTGTTGACGATTGACATACTTTTCACTGGTCTTTGTTGCATCAAGATAGCTTCTAGTGGAGGTTGACGACTTTTGTCATCGATATGATTCTTCAATATATCCACGACCTGTCTTTACCAGAGGAGAACGCTGAACTTTGATAATTTCATTTAAAGTTTTTGATCCTTTAGAAAATCTAAGATTGAGAGATTTTTTCTTCTCAAGATCTTCTCTTAGACCCAAAATTTCACATTCTATATTTTCCTTGTGTTTTTCTCTTTCAAAAGTTGGTGTGTCAAAATATCTATGATGATATTCTTTTCTTCTAAACATATTTTGAGTTTAGTGATTTCTTTAGGAAAGTCTTCCTCTTCTAATGCATCCAAAAAATCATCATTGCCATATTCCATTAGAAGTCTATAATCTTATTCAGTTTCATCTTCATCACTATTAGATAAACCATCACTATCTTCATGTGTATAGTAACTCCTTCTATTCACAACCTGTTTCCTATTTCCTTTTTCATATTTATTTTTATGAGGACATTTGGCAGCATAATGACCGACTCTACCACAAGAAAATAATTTGAAAGGTAGCTTACTGCTGAACCTTCCAGAACCCCGTTGAAGCTTCTTGACAAAATTTAACTCATCTTCTTCTTTAGAAATGTGTCTTGATTCATTTTTCTCTTCCTTTTCTTTTCCCTTTGCTGATGCTTTAAATGTGGCTTCTCTCACATCTGATGGACCTCCTCTTCTCATTTCAAAGGTAGTTAGGATTCCATGAAGTTGAGTCACAGTGATAGTTTGAAGATCCTGTTTTTCTTCTATGGAAGACACTTGTTACTCAAATTTAGAAGACAAAGATCTCAAAATTTTCTCAACTAAAGTAACTTCCTTTATTTGTTCACCCAGATTCTTCATACAATTAACAATCTCATCTATACGTAAAAAGTAATTGGATACACTTTGATCATTATGCATCTTAAGAGTTTCATACTGAATTCTGAGAGTTTGAAGCTTAGCATGTTTTACGTGAGAGTCTCCTTCGTAGCTATTAATGATTTTGTCCCATATTTCTTTGGCTCTCTTGAGTTGCATGACCTTGACAAATTCTAAATCTAAAAGACTTCCTAGTAATGTATTGACAGCTTTAGCATTAGTTTCATATAACTTATTACCTACAGAGTTTGTAGGAGTTGTTGCTGGAAATTGATATCCTCCTTCCACAATTTCCCAAACATCAGTTCCAAGCGATTGTAGATAGGCTCTGGTTCTTATTTTCCAATATACTAAGTTTCTCCCATTGAAGATTGTGGTCTGATGGATCCCATGCCTTGGTGATTATTCATCTTGAAATATCTTCCTTCAAGTGATCAAGCTTCTTCTGAATGACCTACTTTGATACCAATTGTTGGAAATGATACTGAGAGGAGGGTGACTCAGTATTATCAGATCAATAATTTTATTTCCTAAACAAATTTATATACGCTACTTTAGTGAAGTGAACTAGCATGTACACACAACTGTGATTATAGAAACCAACATATATCCTGAAAACTTCTGATTTAGACAATTTATCATGTGTTTATATTAAACCAGTACATCAATAACTTATTAGACAGTGCAGTAAAATCAGAATAAAGCATCACACATAAGAAATGCACATGAACACCAAGATTTAAGGTGGAAACCCAATGTGGGTGAAAACCACCTACTTTTGTCGTCTTTGTCTTCTTTTAATAATAAGAACATCTATTTACAATCTTGTACTAGTGCAGACCCATACCAGTACGTAGGCACCCACCTGCAGAAGGCTACAACCTTCTCTCGTTTTCCAGCTTCTACTGTAAGGGAGTTGCAAACCCCTAGCTCTTGTACAAGCCAATTTGTTTACTAATACGTAGGCGCTAACCTACAGAAGGCTATGGCCTTCTTTCTTCCTCCAGGGACCATGTTTCTTGAATTTTCAGACTGGATACTACTGGATCACAACACCACAATCTGAAGGTCACATTTAATCCAATTTTCATAATGGACCCATAAAAAAAATTTAAACTTAAACTGAATCAACCAACATTCAGTTAATTTGAACAACCAGATCACTAACACCAGAACAGTGTGCTAAACCCAGAAACCTACATCATCATTCAAATCCAGTTGTAACCTAAAAAACCATGCATCAGAGTGTATACCATACTTGGTTGAACCCAAATTGTGTGTATACGCTACTTCTATTAATCAAACCTACGTATGCCTTCAAAACTATTTCAAACATAAACTTTCGAATCAAGTCTGTACCAACCAGAAATATTCTAAATATCTACGGTCAACTTATAGAGCTTTACACAGGAAGCAACATAGATCACTTCTTCTCACTTATATAATCAATCAATCAAATACCAACATCCTTATGTAGTCAGTTTTACATTCAGATCTAAGAAGACTTCATTGAAAGATAGTAGTAAAACAATAGAATTTGATCAGATAGATTAGTCACATCTAAAAAGGAAGATTTTCTTTTGTACATGCTATTTTGAAGGGTATTACTTGCATGTACACATTCTTTTGAAGAGACGAAACAACGTACATATCTGCAAATATCAACTCATAACTTTGTTACACTTCTAAACTTCAGAAAAACCTAGGTCATGACATTTAAAGAATAAAACAGGTGTACACAATTAGATCTAGCCCAACCAATATCAAATCATCCAGTAATAAGTCACTTCAGGTCTCATGATCCTGATCCAACATTGAATTCAAGGTGCACAAAGTATTTTAGATCAAATCACAAACATAGCCCCTGCAACATAAAATAGACATCAGATAGAAGTATTCCTTAGAAACCCATACACTTACACACTTGGCCTTATGATCTTCTCCTCCTTATATAGCTTTGGGCCCTTTGTCAATACGTTGGACGAAAACCACTTAGGATCAATAACTTAGACCAAATACCTAGGGTCAATACCATGGACCAAATACCTAAGGTCAATACCACGAACCAAATACCTCATACCAAAACCTAGGTTTTCCAATCATGTACACGCTTTTCTTTCTATGGGAGTGAGTGTATATGTATACACTCTTTTTGTTATGTGGAACAGCGTGTATACACTGTTTTGACTAAGTGGACCAACGTGTATCAGATTTTTCCTTTACCTTCTTTATTCTAATCAGTAGACCTTAGTTCCATCTTCTTGTTCTTCTGTACCATTACCTTGTAACCTCTAAATATACCTATTGTACTGTGAGTTTCCTTTTACCAAAACTGAATTGACTTGTGAGTGATTTGCCATCAAGGACAACACTTGTATCATAATGCCAACATTTCCTTTAAAAAAGTGTTGTCCTCAACGCTTGAGTAGTTCTGGATGCTTCTGTATAAAATTCTCATCCTCCCATGTGGAATATTCAATGGGTAAGTTCTTCCACTTGATGAGATACTCTGAAATTGATCAATTTTGTAGCTGTCGAGTTCTTGTTTCTTTGACTGCTTCAGGCTCCAACATAATTTTTCCTTCCTCATCAATTTCTAGCAATATTGTTTGAACTGGAATCTTGTCACCTATAACCTTCTTTAAGCATGAAGCATGGAAAACTAGGTGCACTCGGTAAGCTGTAGGAAGCTCCAATTTGTATGTCATAGTACCTATCTTTTGCAACATCTTGTGCAGACCATAATACTTTGGTGATAATTTATTAGTGTTCTTAGCTTGCTTGAGGGAAATTTTTTTATATGGTTGTAGCCGTAGGAATACCCAATCACCTACATCAAAACTTCTTTCACTCTGATGTTTATCTACCTATTGTTTCAATATATTTTGCACCAAGGTGAGGTTATCCTTTAAGAGTTGGATAAATTGTTGCTGATGCTCGATCTGATCTTCCACTACTTGAACCTTAGAATTTTCTCCTAAATATGATGTGATGGATGGTGGATGATATCCATAAAATTCCATAAATGGGGTCATTTTTGTTGCATTATGTAAGGAAGTGTTAGACCACCATTCAGTGAGAGGCAACCATTTGACCCATTGTGTCTATTTATCAGATACAAAGCAATGAAGATATCCTTCCAAACATTTGTTTACTATCTCAGTTTTCCCATCAGATTGAGGATGATAAGATGAGCTATGAGCTAACTGAGTACCAAGACAAGAAAATAATTTTGTCCAAAAATTTCTAGTGAAAATGGGATCTATCACTTACAATAATCTTTGGGTTTCCATGTAGCTTCTGAATTGTTCCATAAATGCAGTATAAACTGTACTCACTTTAAATGGATGAGATAATGCACAAAAGTGTGCATACTTGGTAAGTTTGTCAACTACCACCATGATAACACTCTTTCCTTCGGACTTGGGCATGTGATAAAATCCATTGAAACCTCCTCCGAATGTTCACTTGGAATCGATAAAGGTTGTAATAGTCCTCAGGTCTTAATTGTTTCAACTTTATTTTGTTGGAAAATCAAACATTTTGCCACAAACTTTTGAATATCCTATTTAAGGAAATCCCAAAAAAAATCCTTCTTAACCCTATGGTAGGCTTTGAGAAATCCTGAGTGCCCTCCTAAGGGAGAGGTGTGCAATTCCCTAATAATCTTTTCCTTGAGTTGGGAATTCTTACATAGGTATAACTGATCCTTGTACCATAACGAATCATTTTTCCAGCTAAATGTATCGGATGTACTCGAATCTTGTTGTATCTTTTGAATGAGTGCCCACACTTCCTCATCATTCTTCCATTCATCCCTTGCTTTGTTTATCCAATCTAGTTGGATAATAGAAATGGCCCAAAGAAATGCTTCCACATCCTCATGCTTTCTTGAGAGTGCATCTACCACAACATTTTTCTTCCCTTTTTTGTAGATGATTTCAAATTCATAGCCCAACATCTTTGTGACCCATTTTTTCTGCTCTTCTAAAGATAACCCTTTTCTAAAAAGTATTTAAGACTATCATGATAGTTTTTTACCTTGAAGTGTCTTCCCATTAGGTAGGTTCACCATTTCTTAAGTTCACGTAGTATTGCCAGCATTTCCTTCTCATAAATAGCTTTGTGTAAATACTTTCCTTTGATTGGAAGACTTTCGAAAGCAATGAGTCTTTTTTATTGCGTTAAAACAACACCACTTCCATTTCTCCAGGCATCACATTCCACAATAAAGGTTTTTGTGAAGTCCAGTGTAGCTAAGATTGGTGCTTGGCACATTGCCTCTTTAAGATGTTCAAAGGCCTTTGTTGCTTCTAGAGTCCATAAGAATACATCTTTCTTCAATAATGTTGTTACAGGTGCTGCTATTCTCCCATAATTCTTAACAAACTTGTGATAATACCCTGTTAACCTGATAAATCCTCGTAGATGCTTTATGATGTGGGGATTTTCCATTCCTTAATGGTTCTATTTTTTTTAGGGTATACCTTAACACCTTCATGAGACACAATATGACCTAGATATTCCAACTCTTGTACTCCAAAGAAACATTTGGAGATCTTTTCATATAATTGTTTCTCCTCCAATAGTTTGAGCACGATGTGAACATGTTGGACATGATCCTTCTACGAGTTTTTGTAGATTAGTATATCATCAGAAAATACTAACACAAATTTCCTAAGGAAGTGTTTGAAAATGGAATTCATCAAACCTTGAAATGCATAAGGTGCATTAGTAAGGCCAAAAGGCATGACCAAAAATTAATAATGAACCTCATGAGTTCTAAATGTTGTTTTTGGAATGTCTTTAGTCTTCATTCTGATTTGATGATATCCTGAATGAAGATCCAAATTGGTGATGTAAATTGATCCATGCAATTCATCCAATAATGCATCAATGATAGGATGGGAAATCTATCTTTAATAATGAGATTGTTGAACTCCCTATAATCTAGACGCATGCGCCATGATCCTCCGTCTTGTGAACTAATACTACTGGAGCAGAGAAAGAACTTTGACTAGGTTGAATTATACTAGCCTCTAGCATTTCTGCAACCATACTTTCAATTTCACTCTTTTGGACATAGGGATATCTATAAGGCCTAATGTTTGAAAGAACACTTCCTGGAATCAAATTGATAGCATGATCATGATCACGAATAGGTGGCAAACCTTTTGGAGTCTCAAATACCTTGGAATTATTGTCCAAGACTTTTTGGAGATATGGAGAAATGGATGATTTTGATGTGGGAACCTCTAGTGAACGTAACTGTACAACTATACCTCGTTTTTCTTTCTTTAGAAGCTTTGTCATTCCATTAGAGCTAATCATCTTTCCTAGTTTCCCTGAGATACCCCTTAATTCAACTTCCTTTCCTTCTACAGATAATTTCATGAAAATTTCTTGAAAATTAAAAGCTATTGTACCCAAGGATTGCAGCCATTGGACTCCTAGTACAACATTAGCACCACCCATTGGAATGGATATTATTGGGCTATTTAATACATATTTTCCCATGGATAGCTTGATATTATGGCACTTTCCTGAGCAATTTATGGTTCCTCCACTTGCAACCATCACTTGACACTCCGGTGCTACACATGGGAAGCAATTCAATTCCTTGGCTATCTTACAATGAATAAAATTATGGGTACTTCCTGAATCAATCAACAAGATTACTTTTTTCTTCTTGATATGCCCTTCTATCTTGATAGTTTGAGGAGTGGTAATTCCAGCAAATGCATTACAAGATATGGTCGGATTCATTTCTTCCTTTTCTAGGGTTTTTTCCTGGTGTATATCCTCTTCTTTTGACGTTTCTTGTTCCTTGTCTTCCTCCTCTTCACAATCTATGTAAAATAATTTCTTCTCGCCACACTAATGACCTTTAGTGTATTTTCTATCACAACTGTAACAAAGCCCTTTTGCTCTTTTATCTTCCAATTGTTGTGGTGTTAACCTTGTAGGTTGTGTATGGCTAGGGGCAGCAATGCTTCAATCTTTATGATTGTGAGTGGTAGGCTTCCTTGTTGCCATAATTTTTCTTTCCATTTTTCTTGCCAACCTGAATGGCTTCTCCAATGAATCTAGTTCCCAAAGGTGTACCTCATGTTGGATGTTATCTTTTAAAGTCCCTATGAAAGCATCAATCCTATGCTCCTCTAGAATATATTTTACCCTTATATTCAATTTTTTGAAGTCCTCAATGTGCTCCATCATTGAACCCTTTTGTTTGATATTTATCAATTGGCTAAAAACGTTTTGTATCCTCATAATTTGTTATCATTTCATCCGTAAAAATAGCCCAAGCAAAAATTTGTTTACGAGAGCAAAGCCATTGATACCATACAAATTGATATGGTCAAAATACAAAGTTGCAATGTGTACCTTTTGCGTGTTTTGCACATTATGGAGATCGAAAAATTGCTCCATCTGTAGTATCCATGTTCTGAGATCCTTGCCATCAAAATTACTCATATTGATGTTTGGAACATGGTGGTTCTTCAATCCAACATTGGAGTCTATGAAATCAAGATTAACATTTATTTTTTTCTCATAATGAGTTCCCTTTACTTCTCTTTCACTATTAGTAAGCATTTCTTGTAGAAAATTTGTCAAATTTGTCTTCAAATCGTCCATCTTAGCTTTCATGCCATCCATCTTAGCTTCCACGTCATTCATCTTAGCTTCCACACCATACATCTTAGCTTCTACGTCTTTCTCTAAACCATGCATCTTAGATTTTGTTACTTTTTGTGCAAGTGACATTTGTTGCACTTGGTCTTGTAATTTTGATATATCATGTTGCATTTCCTCATCTTCTTGATGAGTCATGCTATAGATTTCAGGTTGCTTACTAGATGTTTCCATTTTCTTTCTTCGAGGCATCAATCACCGATAATAATGCTTCACTATGCCCTTTGAATTCCTTCAAACTAATTTTCCAAACCAAGCTTATGCAAAAATTTAATAAAAACTACAAACCTTTTTTTTTTCACTTTGTAGGAGCTTGATATTGAATTTGATTTATTTATATAATTTTGGATCTCCAAGGTCTGAAATTTCTTCCTGCGCTAAACCTATGAGTATATTTCGAACTCTGCAAGTCTGATCAAGATTGGATTCTCCAATGAAGAGTTATGTCAAATCTCCCATGATGACCTCACTATAGACTTGTTTAGAGGATAAAACTTGTACAGCGTGTCGTGGGTCATTGTTTCAACCTTAGGTTCTGAAAATGGTACCCAAAAAACTACAGTCCATCATCTTTCTGCAACTTCTTATGAACATTCAATATGATGCTTAGAGATAAAGTTATGACAATTTTCCCAAGGTGACCTATTTGGAATGTAATTCGGGGGGTGTGCAAAAACCCTAGCTTCCTAAAATTATATCTCCAAAAATGTAGTGAGACAGGATCTGAAATTCAGAGCCAAGGTTCAAACCAATTGCTTCTCAAATGGGTTTTTTTTTAATCTTCTTAAGCTTCGTAGAGAAATCATTATAGTGAACATTCCATGATAACCCGTTTTAGATGAAATTCTGGAGCTTTTGAAAACCCTAACTTCCTCAGATCATATCTCTGAAAATATATAGAGACAATATATGAAATTTGGACCCGAGGTTTAGCAAGATTTTGTCTCAAACGTTTTTTTTCACCTCTCAAACGTCGTAGAAAAAAAGTTATAGAAAAAATTATGTGATGACCTGTTTGGAGCAGCAAAACCCTAATTTATTATTAATTAATTTTTTAAAACTAACCATTAAAAATAATTTTTGTATTAATATTAAAAATAATAATAATATCAAATTAATGAATAATAATTTGACCTCAGTACTAAGGTCAAAAGTAGCCTTTGTTCGATTTATCCGTTGGAGTCTTTGCTCAGAATATTTAACATGCTAAGCTAGATCTGTTTCTTCAACTTGTCCTGATGATGAACCACACTTGTTGGTTCGAAACGCGTCGACAAAGGTCTTTCTATATGTGATTTACACCGAAGCTCTTCTTATAAAAACCCTAGAATTCAAATCTCTGATACCAAATGTTATGAAACCAGTGCACAAAATGATAGAAAAGATAGATCAACGCCTTAGAATTCAACCTCTTCGAGGGGGAAACCTCCTTTACATTACACAAATAAACAATTCTTTGATGATACAAATGAAAAAAACTCCTTTCTATATATAGGAGTCTAAGAGGTCACAATATAACCAAGCTGACCTAACAATAATAATATAGAGGCACAAAAATAACAATAGTGGTATTCTATGGGGCACAATAATAACAATAAGGGATACAATGACAATAGTAATGGGGGAATCACTAGTATTATAGGGACCTAACATGGAGGATTGCCTAGATTAGAAGTGGCTTTTCCTAGTCTTTCCATTTCTTCGATAGTCATGGTATCATTGGTTTTATCTCTTTGTTTTTCCTGTTTGGTGCTCATGTTCCTTTTGTTGTGGGTTGAGTTACTAGTTCTTGGAGCCCTGATTGGACAAACACTCTAGAATCCCTGTAACAACTTGTGTCGAGTTACTAGTGTTGGAAGCCTTGGTTAGAAAAATGCTCTGGAGCCCTTGGTGGATTGAGTTACTAGTCCTGGAATCCCTAGTTGGAAAAATTCTCTAGAGCTGGACAATAATTATGGGTTGAGTTACTAGTCATAGAAGCCTTATTTGGGACACATGCTTTAGAGCCCTGGAAAACCTGGGTAGAGACCGATTTGGTGATTGTTAGCAATGTCCGATCATGAGGTGGAATCACTGGTTGAGGGTTGAGGTGGTTTGGGCTATGGAAGCCTTAGTTTGGTTTTTCTTTGTTTATTCCATGATCTCCCACATCCATTCTTGGAATAAGGCACCTGGGTGGTTAGATGAAATAAAGATTTGGTTCAGCCTAGTCTATGGTCGAGTGGTACATGTATGTCATTGACATGGTTCATATTTTCATATATTAATAAGAGGTATTTTCTATTGTGATCTATCAATACATATATATTGATTATTATGGTGACATTATGGTTGAGCTTCCACGGTTTATATGTTGGTTATTGTTGGTTTATATGCTGGCTATATGATTTATATTGTTTATGGATATTGGCATGTTTGATGAATATGTGATTGTTTGTCAAATGCATGAGCAAATATATGTTATTGCAGCTAATAGGAGAGGGCATTGTACCTTCTTGAATATTCTCAGATAAGTATGAGACCCCTATGTTCATATGTATATCTATGACCTATAGATTACATGTTCATTATATGTTTGACAAAATGACTATCACAGCTAGGCCTTGCTCGGTCAAGTTCTTATCTACGATTTGTATGGAAGGAGTTTTACTTGTGGGATTAATTGTTTTGTAAAGTTTCATTAAGTTATGGGGAGAGGCCTGTATCCTACCTTGAAAAAGTGAATTAAATCCCATGGTAACAGGTACAACACTCGATGAAAAATATTGTAGTCACTCCCTTTTAGACATCATGTATGTGATTGGAGGATTTCATTCGAAATTAGGTAGTTTTGTGTGAGTCTTTGGGAGAATGGGGCACTTAAAAATAGCTTTAACTCAGGGTTTGGGCACCTAGAAGGGTGGTTTAGCCCTTGGGGGTCCTACAGTACTTGATAGGGAAGTCATTAAGGTGTTTGGTTTGTCAATTCCACTTCCTTAGGGTGACTTAGTAGGATGAACTATATCATAGTAACTATTCATCACATGTTTACCCCTGTGGGCTGGTAACTTGGGTAAATGTGGGAGGAGGGTGTTACATTGAACAAATTGAGAATGATTTACTATATTGATACTTGTTGACAATGATTAACCATATTAGTGACATGGATAAATTATGCCTTAATTCCCTATTATTTGATCTTCTAAAGCCCAATGCACTATATATTGAAATTTAAGAAAAAAGAAATGATTTAAGTGTGAAGAATACTACACTAACTACTTGTAAAATAATAAATAAGAGAGAATAATACTATTGAGAAGTTGATTAATGAAGCATGGATAAAATTGAATTACTCATAAGATCTAATGATATATTATTTTTAAAAATGAGAACAATATATGGACTCTCTAGGAGTAAGAAATAATTCAAAATAGGTTGTGGTTTCATATGCATCTAGTTAGTATAACTCAAAAGAACTTTCCCTAGTTTGAAAGTAAGTCAAAACTAGACTAGGGGATCAAAAACCAATGAAATAACCAATGATCAAGTGTACTGGAAGTAATTGGATTTAGAAACTCATTATAACTAACAAATAACTCTCACATGGAAAAAAAACTCAATTATATTCATTTAGACTCAGTTGTACTAAAAAGTAGGACTAAAATTTAACAAAGTCAAGAAGAGAGAAAAATGGAAGCTAACTCTTAAAATTTTTGGGGGAATTACACATTAATGATAAGGAGGATTATGGATGAGGTAATTCTTGTTAATGGTGTCAACTTTTCCATGTCATACTCCAAAGAGGTTCCATTCAATGCCATAGGTAATCATAGGTAGCAAATAAAATTTGATAATATGTGACCATAATAATGTATGGAATATAATATAATTATGGTCACCATGTAGGTATTGGTGAACTACTAAGTTAAATGTACCCCAACAACTCCCACAAATCCCAACTCAAGACTATGCTACTAAATGAGTCTCGAAAATTCTTAGTCATGTTAGGTACTCATTTACAAAAATTATGTAAAAACAGTCAATGATTCCTAGAAATTCACATACATGTTAGGTTCTCATGAAAAAATTATATAGTACATAGCATGACAAATGTGAGTTATATAGGGAAAACAAAGTGGGAAGAAAACTCCCACTCAAAATACAATCCATACTATATTAACTATGCAGCTCATATGAATAAGAGGGGTGTTTATGATCAACCCCATCATGAATATTTACGTAGATATATACCATAATATTAGAATATTTTCTATTAATTTATACTTGCTACCAATACTAATGAGAGCCCATATAGTACTAAAACTTTAAATCTAGTTTCCAATGACTTAGCAGTTTTACCCACTAGTCGATTAGCTAACTTTAGAGAAAGGCGTTCCATCTATAGAATTAAATATATATCTAAAATAGGATATTTATGTACTTCTAAGTAAAATCCAAATTTTTTATTAAACTTTTAATATAAACAGTATGCAAAATCATCTTGGAGGCCTCCCTCAAGAACAGACATTGAAGAAGTTATTTTAGAAGGATGAGTAGGAGGTACCACAGAAGAATGCTTTGATGTAGCCTAATGATTATAGGAACCTAAGTATAAAATATGTGTATAATATGATAATGAAATAGCAATAAAAAAATAATTCATATATTGATCCTCACATGACTTGTCTTCAATGTTCTTCTGGATATTGTTTGGAATGTACTCATCTAGATTATGCTTGTGAAGTACTTTGGCCATTAGAAACATTTTTTCACCATAAAAATAATATCTCTATGGATCCCATTATTTCAGTATATATACTTCATTCTCTTCTTCTTATATGTTTTCCCCTTGTAAATCTTAGTCTCCTTACTAGATTGAGAGCTCTCTATCTATATGATCAACATCCCTTGCTTTCCACTCTCTTTTCTTATTATCACCCTTCATTATAAGTGCATATGGAATCCAAGTATTAAGAGCCCAAATTTTTCATATTATTATGTTCATGTATTAATGACTCAATGAAATCATCCAAAGATATAATCTTCCAATTATTACCAACAGAGAGTTTAGTAGTATGGTAAGACTCACATAGAGATAGAATGTTGAAGACCCAGTTTGGAATGTACATAAAGGAGAAGTTGTTCCTCCTTCCTATATATCCCTCAAGATTTATCTATGTCACTAGAGTCTTTAATATATATAATAAGTATATTGTGGTATCAAAGTGATTAGGATATAGAGTAATTATCTCACTCTCTAGTTTATGTCCTTTCAACTCATCTTTCTTTCCAAACAGTCCCTCTAGTTTTGTCCAAACTTCCTTAGGTGTTGAGCATGACTCAACATTAATGAGAATATTAGAGGATATAGATAAATAAAGTATCTCATAGGATTCATCCATCATATTCAACTATTTCAATCTCTCAATGGCTAATGTAGGATAAATTTTAGTACCCATCATTATCATATAGATTTCCTTACTACGTAATATTAGAAGGATCACTTGTTCCCAATGAAAGTAATTGAAATGAGTCAGGATCGCTATGGTATGCTCCAATATTGTTAAATGTGCAACAAAATATTATTATTTTTCAAAAAATCACTTATTCTGTAATACCATGTTTGATTTTAAGCACAATCATGAAATCTAAATGTGAAACAAATATTAGACTAGCTACTTCCAATACAGGAAATAAGAGAGAGTAAAATTGTTGAGAAATTGAATAATGAACCAAGAAAAATACAAATCACTTGTAAGGTACATTGATATATTATTTTTGAACATCAATACAATTTATAGACTATCCAGGAGGAAGAATAAATTCAAATGAGGTTTTGGTTCCATATGCATGTACTCAATATAACTCAGAAACAATTTCCCTAGTTGGCAAGTAAATTAAAATTAGATTGGGAGAGTCAAAATTTGAAAAATATCAAATAATGGAGTGAACTAAAAGTATGTAGAGTTAGACATTAGTTAGAACTGATTAATAACCATCACATGCAAAAATAATATAGTTACATTGAGTTATATTCCAACATAAGGATTGAGAACCAATTAACAAGGGGAAGAGAGAGAAAAATAATGGCTAAATCCCTTGAGTAGTTCCTTTAGATTTTCTCCTTCATATATAGATTATAAATTATGTAGGATTTAATTTGTAGTATCACAATGTCTCACTTAAATAGAATTTGGATTTTGTATTTCTTTCAGGATAACATTTATTTTTTTCAAATTATATTCATTGGGTGAGTGCATGAAGATGGGTTACACTTTTGGGACAAATGTGGTGATTAAATTTCAAAAATTTACTCTTTTAATGAATTGAGGCCCTAAAAATTCATATAAGAATTGTGAATTTTGATTCAAAATAAAAAAACAATTTGTGGAGAATTGTGTTGTTGTCCTAATGATATATTTTGAAAAAACATTTAGTGTCATATAATCTCTAAATTTTCCATTAAATGAAATATTTATCCTTGCAAATTTCCATACATCTTAATAGCTACGAGTGTGTTCACATAGCATAAATTAGTATAAAATGTGTATTAAAGAGAGAGAGAGAGAGAGAGAGAGAGAGAGAGAGAGAGAGAGAACTAAGTTATGCACATTACAACTTCATCTTTTAATCCAAAATCATATATACTCTTTTAATTTGGCAAGTTAATAGCTGAATTTCATTTCAAAATCTTGTTCATGTAAGACTTTTTTGTACTATTTTAAAAATAAATTTGAAAACCAAGAGTACCCTTCTTAACGGGACTCATAAATGTAGACAGTGGTATTTTTTGAATTTTTTTCATTTTGTGTATTTTATGTTATTGATTTTTTATCCATCCCCTTTAAAATTGTCCAATATTTTTTTAAGAATTATGTTTAAAAGAAATTATCATGCAAATTCGAAAATGTTAAACTCACATTCTATTGGATAGAGGATTCCTCCAGGAATCTAGCATGATCAACTCTACCGCTCAAGCAAAAATGATGCCTTAAGTTTGTCGGGGTACAAAATGGTGGTGGGGAGAAATATGTAAAGGGCATCTAAAACCCTTTTTTTTAGGTCCTCAACAACTCGATCCAGCACTTAAAATGCTTAATCAAGCATTTGAGATAAAATTTCAAATAACTTGATCAAGGGTTCAAAGAACCCTCAAATGAGCCCTTAACGTGGTTGAATAAAGGCTTAATTGAGCTATACCTTTAAGGCTCAGTCAAGCCCATAGCTTGATCAAGCTCCTGTGTAACCTCAGGTTACACAACAACTCGATAGAGGCTTTTTTTTAATTCTCTATCAAGTTATATTTAAGCCCTAAATCAACTCGAACGAAGGGATAAAATATTTCTTGATTGAGCACTTAAAATGGCTCAATCGAGGCATTTTTTCACCCAAAACCCACCCTCGCTTGCCATACATTTAAATCAAGAGCCATTAAATAGGCTTCCGATCTCACCTTCCAGATTCATTCGATAATGGTAGTCTATCTAGGGCACGCCAAATCTAGTTAGTCACGGTCACTGCAATCTACCTTCTAGCAATTACATCGTTCATGACAGAACTTGCTATGATACCAAATGTTGGAAACCAATATAATACTAATAGGGGGGATGAATCAGTATTATGACCAATTTTAAGTATTAGTAAAAATATTCAAATATTCATTAATTTAACCATGTAAGAAAATAATGAACCACACAATAAAACCATTAACAACATACACATATGTAGTACAGAGACACCCAAGTATGTGGAAACCAATAAAGATAAAGAAAAAAAATATTATTTTATTTCTCTATTAAAATTTAACCTCCAACCTGGTATTACATTACAAGCACCAACCAGAAGGAAGCACTAACTCCCTAATGTGCAAGCACATAGTTGCAAGAGGAATTGACCCCCAATCATCTTATAGGAATTGACATAAAGGAAGAACTAAATCCATGATTTACATGCACTAACTTACAAAACCAAATAAATCACATTTTCATAATGGTTTTAGACATATACCCATGAGTATTATGTCACTTTAAACATCTTATTTGTATTTAGTTCTCTCACAAATTCAAATCCTCATCAGTAAGATATTCTAGTGCACTACCAGCATATGCAGGCTATCTAGACTTCTAATTTTAACTCAATCTCTTCTAAACAACTCTTTCCTCTCACCCATATATGATCACAAATTTTCAAACCTTCTTAGGATATCCTCATTTAGTTCTAGATCTAATCCCAACTTCTTATATTAGTTTAATAAACTCATACTAGCAGTTTTACATATGATTACAATACTTAGATCTACTTCTTTTAGCATTGGTAGCATCTTAAATTTCATATCTACATATAGATCTATTTTAGTCTCTTTTTCCCAACTTAACCTTCTTCAAACTCTCTCGATCATCATCATATTATTTTGTTTTATAGCAACAATCAATCGTTCCACTTACTCAGTGTCTATTTTCCATCAGCATGGCCTCTAACAGTATGAAACCTTTCACAAATTTGGCCCTAATAGAAACTTTTCCCCTTCAATTATCCATTAGGACAACCAACATTCCTTCATTTACATTATTTTCTTTTATAAGTCTATCCACCATTTACCATGAGTATCATTCCATAGTATTTTCCCATACTAATTTAATCTTTGACTATATCAACTAGGGAAAGTCATTTGACTAAATCAAATAGACTAAGTCATGCACAAATATCTCTTCTTCACATACAGGTTGAACCAATAATTCTCTCTCTGGTTGTACATGGGCACCCCTTATACTAATTTAACATCATTGAATACACAAAATGTCTCTCTTCGGTTATATGGTTTTCACACTACCTTCACTTTAGTTTTATTTGTAGCCACAATAATTCCTTCATCTAACATCCTTTGGTGCCTTAACTAAATTTTTGCACTCATACACCAAACTTACATTTTTTCTTGTCATTAGACTTTAGCAATTTGCCTTATATGACACAAATCTATGATTAATGGCTTAGGCACAAAAGGTTCTTCCCTTCATGACATGTGCAATCAAGTTAATTTTGGTTATCCAACTTATTTTGTTCCATTTAAGAGCTGGGTAGTTTTGGATTATGGAATGTGTCTTGTATGCTTAAATACCTAGATGCCCAAACACATCTCTTATTGATAAAATCCTTGACACATGAGGTCCCCAATTCAACCTTGTCAAGCAATCACATGCTACCATCTGTTAACCATTGTGCCATTACACATCATGGCACCACATTTTCTACCCATTATTTTCCCTGTTATCTGTTGATGTCATCCTTTGACATGGTTTCCTCTTAGTTGTGCGAGATTTTAGTAAGAGATAATTCACTTGGCACCCAATATCGTTAATTTCACATGCCACATGTCTCTTTATCAGTTTGGAATGCAATTTGTTCGCCACATTATTGCAACCTGGTGCCACTTGGATATAACTCATGCTAACATTTATCTAGTTTTTTCCTTCTATTTGTTTCAAAACAAATTTGGATCTAGGTGTTTAGAATAATTGGAATGTATTCTCCATTCCTAGAGGCCTGGTTACCCAGATATGTCCTCTCACAGCCACCTCATCAATCCATCTCAACGACAAAGTGTTATAGGTCAGTCAATCAACATATGCCATTTTTCACTATTCTCATGTGGATTCCATGTCATCGTTGGCTCAAGGAAATACGATATCCATCCATTTCTCTATGTTTTATTTTTCATTTTTTCAAAAGCCCTAGATGCTTAGATAGATATTTGTCCATGCAGAACCACAAACACTAGTACCTTAAAAATTCTATTGAATTCGATTATGGATGAATAATACAAAAACCTATATATTATCGAGGTAATTCAGTACTAGAAAAATAATACAAACCTATATAGCTCAAATTTTTTTGAATGAGTCTGGAATTCAGATCTTTTAAAATAATCATGAAAGCCCCAAATATGTCCATATAACCCAAATTAATTTAACCATTTTCACACTTCCAACCTTGCCTTATCTTTGTTACATGCAAGATGTACCTAGCAAATAAAGGAAGACAACTATCAAATTTGGACAAGGCACGAGACAAAGTTTCAATGTCCAGAAGTGCTACAAGGAATTTTTTCTCATTCTTCCTCTCCGTTCTTATTATATAAAATTTCCATACCCCAAGTGGGAACTATAAAAAAATATTACTAGTGTGAAACTTCTATGAAAGGCTTAGCCCCTTGAGGCTTGATTATTAAGGAAGTTTTAATAGAGTTTTTTTTCTTCTTGATTATTTTTCATTTTTAGCGATTAATAATTAATTGAGTTTTTTCACTCACATCCTTCAATGTTGGAGTGTCTCTTAATAAATAGGCACTAAAGATATTATATGAGTCTAGGGTCAATGTATATTACCAATATGGGCATTATATAGAGTCTGATAAAACCAAATTGGGTTTTCATAGGATTTTTCAATAATTAAAAAAATTCCTCAAAACTGAAAGTTTTAAATAATCTTCATGTAACAAATAAAAAGTGGTTATAGGAGGTTTAATATGGCATGTAGTTACTTGTTTTCATTCGTAGAGTACCCATATTACCTTATTACCCCATTTTGGGTGAAAAGTTTAATTTTTTCTTTATAAGAAATCATTTTTACTCAAAATGGTTAGAAAATAGTGAAAAAAATAACAAATTAAGTAAGAATAAGATATGTTCGAAACATGTTTTTTTGTCTCCAATCAAATTATTGTTTTTAACCACTTGAGAGAATTTGTTGAAGCACTTCAATAGAGTTCATGATGGTTGAATATATACTTGGAACTTGGGAAGAGATTCCAATGAAGGGGTTCACTTTTACTTCAACATGTGACGCTTCCTCATGAGGTGACACAATTCCCAAAGATGGATTTACCTACCCTCAAACATGTGGTTCCTTAGAGGGTGTGTTCAGTGGTATTATGAGGGATTTGTGGAAACCACTACTCCACACATGACAACTCTACCTATCACAATTAACAACCCTCTCTCTCAAGGTAGCACAAACCTTAAGGGGGTTGTGCCTCCTTCTCACATATATAAATTTCAGCTCCCCTTCATTGTTGCAACTAGTTGGAAAGAGAGGTGATGAGATTAATGTTTCTCACTATAATTTTTTCATCATTTTCTATTGGAATCAAGGAAATACTTTGGAGGGTACCATGGGGTATGTGCCTTGTGTGGTGGCTTGATTTATACATGAGGTAATATTGCTTGTAATGCAATGTCTTGAATTTCTTGTTATCATAGTCCTTTCAAGGAGAATTGTTGCCCATATGAATAGATAAACATATTGGTTATTTTCTTATATTTTTGTTGTCTTACATTTGCAATGAAAGCTTGCATGTTCTTCTCTTTTGATCGTTATCTTTTCCAAGTTTCATATGTAAAATAGTTCCTATATTAATCAAATGTTTCTTGGAAAGTCTTTAAGAAATTGTAGGTATCTCAAGATTGAACGATTGGATCATCTCTAGATAGAGTATCCACTGTACTTCAAAATATAAGGAGACATGTTCCCACTTAGCACAAACAATAGTTCCCATTTTCATAAATATTCCACTTAATCACTTTCATTTCTTCTTTCTTACAAGTTCAAGAAAAATATCACAAAGTTTATTTTTATGAAATATTATTGTTATATTTAGAAAATTAAGTGCTAATTTGTTATGAAAAGATAAGAAGCTAGGAAACAACATTTTTTGGTGTCATTGTTGGGGATAAATCTTTTAAACCTAGAAACCAATATTTGTTTTTCATTTTATTTTCACTTTTTTTTATATATGGTTCTCATTATTAGAGCTTGATTGTAATACCCCTCCCTTGTATGCTAAATTATTGTAACCCTAAGTTGAGTTAAAGCTAGGTGTCATATACTCTCTTGTGTGTTAAATGATTGTAAACCTAAGTTGAGGAAAGCTAGGTGTGATACCCACCTTTGTGGGACAAACTATTCTAAACCTAAGCTGAGGAAAGCTACGTGATATGTAACATTAAAAGCAAATGTGTTATTAAATAAATTAATAAAATGAATCACTTAGAGGGTGGGGCACCAAGAGAGAGGAGACTCTTGCCAAATCCCATTGAGGAATGGGATAGAGATGAATCTTTCATGATAAATCTTCTAGATGTTATTCTAGATAAGCTTGGATGGATTGTTGATCCATTGGATGTATGGGAGATAAAGATCCATCAGACATCAAATCTTTGTAGGAGATAAAGGTAAGCTTTTATGAGGAAAGGCCTCGTGGGAGATAAAGAGGATATTTTCCAAAAGAGACCTAGGAAAATGGAAAAATCCATAAAAGTGGGATGCCACTAATAGAAACTAAATAAAGAAAGAGGGTATTAAATACCTAGTGCATCGATCAATTGAGGACAAGTGATCCTTGGGAAGATCTTCGGCTCAGGGGGAATCAGAGGTGATTCATAGTTGGGTGGTGGTTCTCCTCCCTCCAAGTGATGTTTTAGTTGGGATCATGTGTGTGGATAGTTCTGTATGTTGGTTCTTTCTCATCTGTGTTATCAATTTAGTTGTTTACAAATCGATTTACTAATGGTTTCCTTCATTTCAATCAAAGTTTATATCCATGGAAAATATTGTATGATTATTCATGTCCTTTTTATGTTGATAAGTGGATAGTTCATATGTTTATATGTGCGGTTCAGATGGAAGAACTAATAAGTTACTTGAAGTAACCATGCATAAGTTTACTTATCTATGTTATGCTTTTAGAAGTTAGCATACCTATGATCGATTCAAGGTATGACCTTGTCCGTAGTAAAGGAGTTGGTACTAATTATTTATGTGACCGTCTGATATTAAGGTGGATACTTCGAATGTAGACCTTATCATTGGTAGTTGGAATGAAGGACTTACACATGACAATTAGAGATTATTTAAGTTACTGAATTCTAAGAGATAAACTGGTATATGCATGGAATGATTTATATGTATTGTTGAACTAGTGCATTTCGCCATAAGAATGGCTTAATGATAATTGTAATTGTATGTTAAATGAGATCTCCATTATCCATACTACTACAACTCAGAAATATATATGTGATTAAGCAAACTCCTAGGTAATAATGAAATTAATAATGTAAAATAATGGTTCCAGTTATCTATGCCATGCATGTCATCAGATGTTATCCATAGATGTTAGCCTAGTTAGTTATGCAGGGAAGTCTGAAATTATGAGGTCTGGCCATGATAGTTACAATACAGTTCAATTACTACCGTTAATGATAGGTGGATTAATCAGAGAATTTTTATAGGTGCATAATTTGGTTAGTTTGTTCTCATCTACTAAATCATGGTCATTAGATATTAACACATAAGCTTGAGAAATAGGCTTTAAAAGACCATACCAGAATAACCTTGTAGTGAAAATGATAACGACTAGGGAGTCGGTTATATAATTACAAATGGGATAGCCCTTCTCAGTATTGCATCTTAACTATGAAATGGCAAAGTTGTTTACAGATAGGGATCATAAGAGCTATATTTCCATGGTAGGCCAAGGATGCTTGTTACAACTGCTATCAGAGCTGAAGTTCAAACCCTGAGGTCTATGGACAATCCACCTCTATAGCTTTTTCATTAATGGGTTTTAATCATAAAATCCCAAGCTTCGAATATGTTCATAAAATATTAATTTTCTTGTCATTAGAATTCCCAAATGATAAATTCAAATGTTAATATGGTTTAATAAGAAATTATTCACGTATGCATGATAATATAGTGGATGCAAGAAACTAAATTTAATGAATATAGGGTGATATGCAGTGAAAAACATCGTCCAAAAGTTGGATATTCCATAAACAATTTGGGTATCGATAGTGATATATATGGAGTGGCATGCTCAACGCCTTTCTTTTTTTTCCTCTTGCATTCATGCTAGATTCAATCTCTGGAGACGGAAGTGCTAACCTTATGTTGTGACTAGTTATGTAGAGGATGGTATCCTAGGAAACCTAACTATATGGAGCAAGCAATGATTTCAACACCACTGCTGTTTGTTACCAAATAAATTCCATGTAATGTTCAAGAAAATTGAAGTTGTTGGATTGGTCATCGACAGTATGTTGATCTCTGAAAACATGTCGAGCTCTTGCTACATGTATTCGGTAGAATAATTATCCAAGACCACTGGAGTTATATTCTAATTAGTGACTAACCTACACAGCATTTATGGGTTGTTCTTCCCTCACATAGGGAGTATAATACTAAATATCCTCTCCTCTCCCTTAGACGGCTATGGTTGGAAATTATCACCCAAATTCAAATTGTTGAATGTGGTTTGGAAACTTCGGTCTAAAATTATATTACATAAATGAAATTTTCAAATTTTATACAACCACCAGTATGGTGTGCGCAGACTGGAATGACCATACTGGTATACGAATCAAAAGGTCTGATGCTTCAATTAACATATTATTGTTTCAATTGAATAAGGGAAGAGGTCTTCTCATGCCACAAAGTGATTAGGAGTAACAAAACTTCACAAATAGGCTAACTGTGCTTGTAAGATTAATGAAAGCTTTAAAATCATCCAAATGGAAGTACTAGTACAAGTCAATAGATGTATTATCTACAAACATATTGGAAAAAGAGGTCAACAAGGAAATTAAACAGTAATGGTAGAGGATCAAAATAAGAATCTAAAACCATTGTTTAACCACCAATGGCATATAAGCCATACCGAAGTAGAGGCTGTTGTTTTTTCTGAGTTTTTGAGAAAAAAATAAGCACCAAGGAATTCTGAAACCAATTGGTAACATTGTTTCCTATTTTTTGTTGCTTTACCGCAGGCATGAAGGAACAAAAAAAAATGAAAATATGGATAAAATCATTTGGAGCATTATTATCGTCTGTGGGAGAGAATATCATGCAACAAATAGCTAAGGATGTATGCCAATGGGGATAGTCTATAGACAACCACACAAAATCCCAGTTGTTTTTGTTTCTCTTTTAATGATTCCTTTTGGGTGCTTCTCATAATTTGAAAATATGAAAGCCAATGATACAGTTTCAAGAAAGACAAAACAATTGTAGTCGTTGTTTCCCTTATTGATTGAGGGTATTTATCCATGGGGTTGAAGGCGATAGGTTGAGATGATGATAATCCTCACCACTATCATTCATAATAGGTTATCCATACACCCTTATCTTATCTTGGAAGAAAAGAAAGGATAATTCTTATCCTCTCATTCAACCAAATGTTTTACACTCCTATATGTTGAAGTTGCGCATAAATAAGCCAGCTTGATCTTTGAATGAGAAATCATGTTCTATAGTTGAGTGTCAAATCTGAGGGCTCTATGAGTAAGATTTGTAGGAGTTAAGAGGGTATCTATGAGTAAGATTTGTAGGAGTTAAGAGGGTATAAGAAGCATGTTTCTTCTCCTCCACCATGAACATAGAAGAAAACAAAAAAAATCAAGGCGATATTAAAATGTATTGCCTGTCATGATCGACCCAAGGAAGTTGTAATTCCCAAGTGTTATCACTTGCTGTGGGCCTTGAAATCAACACAACTTGGATATCTGTCACCACAAATTTCCAACGTGCAGTAAAACTTTTGGACAAAATGATATTCCCTGGAAGCTTGTGTGAGAAAGTGAGTCCTTGGACATCAGTTTATTTGTGCTTAATTTTACCTTAATCAAGAAAAACAAATATTTAGATATTTGGTTCATATACTCTCCTTTTTGGACAAAATGATATTCCCTGGAAGTTTGTGTGAGAAAGTGAGTCCTTGGACATCAGTTTATTTGTGCTTAATTTTACCTTAATCAAGAAAAACAAATATTTAGATATTTGGTTCATATACTCTCCTTTGTAGTTATAACTTCAGTTAAAATATGAGAGGTTGTGTTTGTGTTTTTCTTGCCATGAGTATAACTGATTGAATTTCATAGGATAAGTATACATGGGTAAATTTACTATATGATTACGCCTTCTTTATGTTGAAAGCATTCAATTCAGTTGCATGTTTCCAAAATTCTAACCATTGCTCTTTCCATAAGAAGTCATTTGATGCATGAAATAGAGGAGATGCACCAATGGTTTCCCTCCATAAATATGTGTTCTCAAGTTTCATGTGTACATTTATGTTCCCAACCGAAGTATAGCTTCTCGTGGTAGAAATAATGTATGACTAATTTATACTAATTTAAGGAGCTTTTGGAATTGTAATTACCATAGTAGGTTGAGGTAAGCTCGCAGGCTTCTTAGTGAAGCACCTCCATGCAAGCCTTCGATGCGATGGAATGGTGCTAGGTGGCATCATAGCTGAGCAATAGGCTTTGTGCTCAAAACAACATGATAATAAAAAATATTATTAAAAATTATCGAATGTGGTCATTAAAATGGCCATCCTGGAACTTACAATATACAAAGGAAAGGGAGTTAAGATTTTAGCTGTTGGTGTTTTCATCCTGATGGTCTTTATTTACAGTGAATTTTAAATGGTAATTATGGCACCAGTGTAAAAATCCATGATGTTAAATAATATGAAATAAGGATATGCAAATATTGTGAAACTTTGTAGAACGTACAAGAATAGAAAATGATTGAATAGTACTGTTGAAAGTTGGTATTGCTATTTTATAAAGTTTTATCCATCATGCAATGATGGGATGCATATCAAGCTCCTTAGATTGAACCATCAAGATTTCTACTCGCCACCCTCACATGCATCGGTGGTTTGAAATTAAGAAGTGTTGGTGCAGTGGTGATTCATTTCCTTTCTCAGATTTATTAAAACTAAGTGAAAATATATCTATGTAGATATTTTTATAAGGTACGTTTTTGGAGTCTATTCTCACTTTCTCAATTCTTAATCTGATGTTATTAAAATTTGCATGAACATTTATACTATTAAGCACATAAAGCCAAAAGCTCTCGGCAATCGAATAAGTTTTTTTGTTGCCAGGAAAGTATTCCAAACATGTCCACTCCAAGATCGATGTGGCTTGAAATAATATACTTCTTTATGTGAAAATCTTAAAAGGAGCCACGTCTGTGGAGTTGCAAATTGAATTAGGTAAAAAAAAAACAAAAATGAAAATCTGTAAATATAAGCAAAGCAAAGCTAATAAAGTTTTGAATAACTAACTTGCAAGAGGGGGTGAGCAAATCCTTGAAAATCCATGTTGCGATGAAAGGTAAAATTTTAAATAATGATTGGTAACATGGTAATTACAATAAAAGGAAAAAGTGTTGAGTTATGTAATGGTAAAGATTCCCATGAATAATGTTAATCATTATAAAGAGCATGTAACATTATGAAATGGCATAATTCTTTTTCAATGTAGTTCACCTCTATACAATGCATTTTGGAGTGTAATATGTCTTTCAAAAAGAAAAAAATTTGATTAAGGGGAATCTATTTTAAGATGTTATTATATACCATGATCTATGCACTGGATATGCATACTAGTATAATTGTGTACAACAAATAAACTAGGGTAATTAATAAGAAGAAATACCTAATGCTTTTGATTGATGGAAGAGAGATCATGTTAATATTATAAGTATCTTCTTAAGAGTATGAAACTTTGCAACTTAATAGCATACCTTAATGTATATACCTAATATAGATAAGGTTCTAGGGGGAATATCTAGCCAATATGAACCCTTCCAATTTGGAAAAGAAATTGAGACATGACGAACATACTTCTTATAAGAAGTAAAACGAATAAATTAAGTTTTGAATAGTGATGCTATGCATATTTAAGAAAAATAAACTAAGTTTTAAATTTTAATTGGTGAATAGAAGAAAAATGGTACTATTGTGGTGTAGATGCATGGCTAAATAAAATCACCTAATACTTGAAAGAAGGATTTTATAATAGAGAAAGTCCAGAATTGTATCATGATTATTGTGTAATGATACATATACCCATGTATTGTCATGAATTGTTTGTCTGTGTTACCATAGTCTAGTTGAGTCATCATTCAATTACACATGTTTTGAAGAGGAACATGCTTAATATTCATGCATAGTAATGAGTAATATACATCTTCCATGTAAGTACTTCCTGTTGAACTCTGGTATTGATTCTAGATTCGTTAGTCAACCTTATGGTCTCTTACATGTTGAAAGAAAGTAAAAGTCATTTCTCAACACTCATAAAGATGTTGGTTACCCCAATGCCTATTAATGGGGAGTATGTTCTATAAAAGGAAAGAGAGAGATTGCCCTAATGTCTATATTGGTAAAGTAGTGTGGAGTTGTTGTTGTGCTTTGATAGACTATATGTTTTGATGTTGGACATAGTTGTGTTGAGAAAGAATTAATGGTTTTTGACTTGTAGAAATCAATTTTATGTTGTTAAGAAATGCTTACAAATATGCATATAATGAACAAATGTGGAATTTTTTCCCTCCGTGCAGGGGATTTGAGTTGCCTGAACTATATGGAAGTTATATTTTGCTAGCATACATGCATGGGTTGTTATGTGCCAACAATAAATAGGAAATTATGCATGAATAACTTATGACTATGTTTAAAAGTCAGGTTGGACAAGGAAACTAAAGGTTATTAGTCTTACTGTCAGGAAAAAAAAATATTATAACTAAGTTGTTATAGCATGCAATGTACCTTAGTGAGAAAATACCATAAAAGTAATGTTGTTAGATTTTGTTTAAGATTGATAACAAGTAATGTATATGGAAGGAAGATACCATTACTTGAGTGGCACACTTACATATGTTTCCTTCATGAATTCAAGAATCACAATTCTCATAAAACTAGACTATGATTCTGGACAGAGATTAAACTATGGTCATCATTATATAAAGAAGACTTGTAAATGGTATAATTGCTATGAAAGTATTATACCAAGGTAAAGGATGGTGAGATAGTACAAGACTATATAACCTATACAAATTTTCATTCAAATTAATCATTTGATTAATGCATCTACATACAATGTGGTTTGTTCTTGTGTTGGAAGAAAATATGGTTATGGGGATATTTAACTTAAACAAATTTCCAAGACATATGCATATTTATATGGATATGCATAATAGAACCTATAAGTATCCTTGAGTGCAAACCATAGCAATTGATGAAGTAGCACAAATGGTATGGACCACTGAGTCAATTAAATGGTAACTAACAATCTATTTAAATAGGTTGATATCATAATTTGTACCAAGCAATTTTGAGAGGTTCTCTTATTGGATTGCATTGATAATGTGTCTAGAGTCTTGACAACATAAGAAATGTATCGTAATTCAAACAGGAATTCATAAAATAGATAACTCATATTTCGGTTAAGGGTTATTTAATGTTAAAGAGGAGCTAACAGGTAAGTACCCTAAGATCATAAACACTTCCAACTAAAAGGGGTGTAGGATTGAAAGTAGTAAAAAATTTCAAGTATAACTACACTAAATTATGCATGGCCAACAAGTTGTTGAGGCATACAAAAAGAAATACTAAATCATACGAGATGAATTATGATCTAATAATCTATGAGTTAATAGTCTACTTTAGGACATTAAGCAAAACGTATGATAGAAATATGCATGAATACAATACTATGCTACTAATATTGTAACCAAATTAAATCTAGAAATGATCTTCACTTAACAAAACTTTCTCTGATTACAGAAATGAACCATACTCACACAAATTTCTTGTCAACTAAGCACAGTTGTTTTAATTGCTAGAAAAATATAAAAGAATGTTTGGTATGATACTAACATGGTAGGAAAATATGTGGAAAAAGTTTTGTCGTGCAGGTGATACCATGGGAATGGTATGATGGGTTGTAGCACAGATGCTACTATGTACAACAGTACATAAGATACCTGTGTGACTACATATATTACATGTTTGAAATGTGATATGTATATCGGTGTATACAATACAAATTATGTGTAGGTATGCATGAAGACATTGGGTAGATGTCTGGTAGGACAACTGACTAGGTAGTTGCACAGAAGAAGGAAGGTAAGAAGTGGCTCAAGGATAAGTAACCATGGTTAAGTTTGGCATACATATGATTACGAAGAATATATATAATGAACATATATGATGAATATATATATTTTATGAGAACTAATTTATTATGACAATGCAGGCATATTGATGTGGAAAATATGCTAACAAATGTGTTGTATGTAGAGAAAGAGCAAGAAGGACGTGTTCAACAAAGAACACAAAGGCTTCGAAGAATGCAAAAAGGGAACCTGCATTCTTCAGATAAAGTGAAAAATGATCAATTTTTTCTTTAGTAATATTAAGTAATAGAATATGATATGTATCATAGTTAAAATTATGCATCTATAAATTCTTACAAATGGTTTGAAAAAATGTCATAGGTAGCTATGAAAGGAGAATAGTCCTTGAGACTATTGTATCTATGGAAGATGAGCACTCTTTGTGACCAATGTAGCTATGGAAGAGGATCACTCTTGGTGACCGATGTAGCTATGGAAGAGGAGTACCCCTTGTGACCGATGTACATCAGAAAGATTGCATCAAATAATAGAGCCATGAGAGCTGTTGGTTCAGAAACCATCTACCTATGAAAAAGGACATGATGCAGTGATACACCAATGATGGTGTAAAATTTAAGGGAGGGAGTATGTAACACCCCTCCCTTGTGTGATAAATTATTGTAAACCTAAGCTAAGTTAAATCTAGGTGTGATATCCTCTCTTCTGTGTTAAATGATTGTAAACCTAAGATGAGGAAAGGTTGGTGTGATACCCTCCTTTGTGGGTTAAACTATTCTAAACCTAAGCTAAGGAAATCTATGTGATATGTAATATGAAAAGAAAATGTATTATTAAATAAATTAATAGAATAAATAACTTGGAGGGTGGAGCACCAAGAGAGAGGAGATTCTTGCCAAATCCAATTAAGGAATGGGATAGAGATTAATCTTTCATGATAAAGCTTCTAGATGTGATTCTAGA
This sequence comes from Pinus tabuliformis, assembly GCA_031772625.1. Classification (NCBI taxonomy): domain Eukaryota; kingdom Viridiplantae; phylum Streptophyta; class Pinopsida; order Pinales; family Pinaceae; genus Pinus; species Pinus tabuliformis. The sequence goes on along the minus strand of CM062818.1, from coordinate 1,416,244,748 downwards.
TAAGCTTGGATGGATTGGTGATCCATCAGATGGATGGGAGATAAAGATCCATTAGACATTTAAAGCTTTGTGGGACATAAAGGTAAGCTTTTATGAGGAAAAGCCTCATGGGAGATAAAGACGAGATTTTATGAGAAATACCTAGGAAAATGGAACAATCCATAACAGCGGGACACCGCTAATGGAAACTAAATCATGAAAGAGGGTATTAAATACCCATTGCATCAATCAATTGAGGACAATTGATCTTTTTCAAGATCCTTGGCTCAGGGGGAATCAGAGGTGATTCACGTTTGGGTGGTGGTACTCCTCCCTCCAAGTGATGTTTTAGTTGGGATCATGTGCATGGATAGTTCTGTATGTTGGTTCTTTCCCATCTGTGTTATAAATTTAGTTTCTTACAAATATATTTAATGATGGTTTCTTTCATTTCGATCGAACTTTATTTACATGGAAAATAATGTATGATTATTCATGTCCTTTTTATGTTGATAAGTTGATAGTTCATATGTGTATATGTGGGGTTCAGCTAAAAGAACTAATAACTTACTTGAAGTAACCATGCATCAATTTACTTATATATGTTATTTATTTAGAAGTTAGTGTACTTATGACCGATTCAAGATATGACCTTGTGCGCATTAAAGGTGCTAGTACTAATTAATTATTTGACAATCTAATATTAAGGTGTATACTTCGAATCTAGACCTTATCATTCATAGTTGGAATGAAGGACTTACACGTGACAATTAGAGATTATTTAAGTTACTGAATTCTAAGAGATAAACTGGTATATGCATGAAATGATTGATATCCACTGTGGAACTGATGCATTTATCCATAGGAATGGCTCGATGATAATTGTACATGTATGTTAAATGAGATCTTCATTATCCGTACTACTACAACTCGGCAATATATATGTGATTAAGAAGACTCCTAGGTAATAATGCAATTAATCATGTAAAATAATGGTTCTAGTTATCTATGCCATGCATGTCATCAGATGTCATCCATAGAAGCTAGCCTAGTTAGTTATGCAGGGAAGTATGAAATTATGAGGTGTGGCCATGATTGTTACATTAGAGTCCAATTATTACCATTAATGATAAGTGGATTAATCAAGGAATTTTTATAGGTGCATAATATGGTTAGTTCATTTTCATCTACTGAATCATGGTCATTAGATCCTGACACATAAGCTTGAAAAATAGGCTTTAAAAGACCATACCAGAATCACCCTGTAGTCAAAATGATAATGACTAGGGAGTCAGTTATATAATTACAAATGGGATAACCCTTATCAGTATTGCATCTTAACTATGAAATGGCAAATTTTTTTACAGATAGGGATCCTAGGAGCTATATTTTCAGGGTAGGCTAAGGAGGTTCATTACATTGATTTGTATCCATTTGGTGAATCCCCTAATTAAATATGTTCAAGGTATTCTACAAGAATGGATTCAAGTGATTTGATTAATCTCATTCCTAAACATGCAAAGGTTTATCGAGTGTCAAGTAGAAATAAGTGTCAAATAGAAATGGATGATATTTATGCTGTTATTTTATTATACTAATGTTAAGGGCTATCTGCATGTTATCCTTTGGAAAAATTTCCTTCCTCTCATGGAAACAACGGAGTAAGTGGTAAAACTAAAATATGTAATTCTATCCTTTGTTTTAGGAAATAGTACAATAACCACAAATATGAGTATGTGAACATGATTTTTTTTCCTATCCTTAGAATAAGATGTTTTATATTGGTTCACTTAACAAAATAATGGAAAATTCTCAACTCTCATACGAATCATAAATCTCGATAGATGAGGGGATAAGAAAGAGAAATGCCACTTGTCATCCTTACTTACTAGAATAAATACAAATGAAAATGAGACTATGGTGGAACTAAATAATAGATTTAATGATTTGACCAAAAGCCTTCATGCACACATGAATCCTCCAAATTCCTCTTTTATCATTTATTATACTGAGGATTCCAGTGGTGACATGAGATATCATATAAGGAATAAGGAATAAGCAACTTTGAAGGTTGCATAAACTATGGCTATGAAAATTGAGAACATAAAATATCTAGGAAAAACAAATATCCCCAGTTTCAGAAGAGGAACTTATTCAATATCCCAAGAGACTACGAATAAAGTTAAACTTATGGAAGTATATAGTGATCCTATAATATATTTTACTCAATTAATAAATACTATGGAAGTGAACCATGCTAATCAAACCCTACAAAATGGATTTAAATGGAGAAGTCACAACCAAATAGATTCCATCCTAGACCAATTGATAGGTGGAAAAAGGAAGGGCCTTCTCAAGGTTAGACACCACCCAATCCATTAGAAACAACAAATTTAGTTGAACATCAAGCCCCTCCTTTTTGGATAAAATGCAATGAGTTTCATGATGAATATACTTGTGTTGGTTCATGTTAGATTGTTTAATAAGAAATTCTAGGAACAAGTGAGAAAGTAAACATGGTTGGTAAAAAGTCAAATCTTTCTATGGGAAATTGGATATAAAATGTGGAAAGTAGTAAAAGTGTTAATAATATGACTATTAATTATGATAATGTTACTAAAATTTATGGTGAGAAACCTACACTTGAACAAATCCTTAATATAGTAAGGCCTAAGGGACTGACTTATCAAAGAAGAGGAAAGAAGGATCAAACTAAACTACATCAAAATGTGCCCAATATTTTCACTCCTCAACTTCACATTTAGACATTGATTTGGGTGGTTGGATAAATAATTTTAAAGTCTTGTTTCCACTCAAAAAGTTTCTTCAGATACCATACCAAAAGTCAAAGTTGTTAAAGGCTATAGAGGTTTCTTAAGGAAAGTGTAGTGAAAATATTCCAAAAGATACACACAAACATGTGCATGTTATATTTCCAAGCATGTATAAGGGTGCGATGAACGAAAAACATCAACCATTTTTTGTCCCTCTATTGGTTAATGATTACCTTCGACATCATTTCATGTTAGAATCGTGTGCTTCTTCAAATTTGATGACTAAAAAGGTGATGGAACAACTAAATTTAATAATATCAAGACCTTACCATAACATTTGTGACATTGATTCAAAGAAAATTGAAGTGTATGGGATAATTAAGTATCTTCAATTGCATCTTGCAGCATATCCAAATATTAAAATTTTTATGGACATCATGATCATAGATGTAAGAAATGCATGGGGTATATTTTTATCTAGAAATTGTGCCACAAATTTGGGTGGCAAAATCCAAATATATCTATTGCATTATACCATCCCAACCATTGATAACACTTTTTTTAGAATTTGACAGGGAGCTTCAAAGGAAGTATCATATTGAAAATCCAAAGAAACTGAATAAATGAGCTAGTTTAGGAAAAAGATGACCTTGGGAGCTATGTTGTGTTATCAAACTTCTTACCACCTATAGAAGACAAAATTAAGGAAACGAAGGTTGATAAATTTTTTCATATGAAACTAGATGGATCCCATTCAATATTAGGAAAGGATGTTGGGATTATAATCACTTATAGTTTTTTGGAAGATTTTCATATTTGGTTACTAATTATAGTTTGAAGCAACTCTTAGTGTAGAAAAGTATGAGGAACTCTTATTGGGTTCGGAGATGGCTAAGTACATGGGAATCGAGTTATTAAATATCAAATGTTCTATGATTCAATAATTTCCTAGGTCAGAAATAAGTTTGCCCAAATGTGGAAAGCTGAAGAGATATAGAAATGCAATATATGATACAATGGAATACTTTGATGCATTGAATATAATAGTAGTCTCTACATAATTAAACAACATAGAATATGAGTTGGAAGTAGTAGCTTCAACACTTCAACATATGGATGAACTAATAAAAGAAAAAATAAAAATGGAAGTTATACTAAGACCATTGGTGATCCGAATGGAAAATGGCATCAACCAATGGTATTCATCCACCCATGGAATTTACCCATGGTATTTTAAGTGGCACCCACCCATGGTATTTATCCACCCATGGTATTGAAGTGACATCCACCTATGGTATTTTCCCATGGTATTGTGACATCCACCCATGGTATTCATTCACCCATGGAATTGACCTGTGTTATTATGACCTCCACCCATGGTATTCATTCACCCATGGAATTGACCTGTGGTATTGCGACATCCACCCATGGTATTCATTCATCCATGGAATTGACACATGGTATTGTAGCTAAAAAATACTATAAGTAACAAGTCGCATTTTGTAAAAGGACAATTTGTCCCCCACAATGTACCTCTTACAATTATTTTCCGTTCTAATAAAAAAAAAATTCTTTGCGGTTTTGTTTATTGGACATTCTTCTATTTTTCTTCTGACATTTCAATTTTTTAGATTTTTGGGTCCTCTCCCCAAAAATCCATTTCAATTTTTTAGATCTTGGGGGTCTCCCCCCAAGATTCGGATTAGTCGTATCAGAGCAGGTTATGATTCCATGGAAATGAGGGTTTGATGCATATCTGAGTTTGAAATTTTGCAGCAATATTCAACAAAATTCAAGCATGTGCTACATCATCCACAAAGCATTTTTCTTGGGCCAAGTGGGATGATTTTTCTTTTTTCATTTTTTTGCGGGAATATTTTTGGGCGGCGATTTTGCAGATCAGATCTAAATTTTTTGGTGAAAAATTTACAAGAAAAAATAATAGATCTAGATTCCTTGCGAAAAATACCCAAATTCAAAAAAAAAAAATTGGCCGAATCGGAGTTCGAATGAGGGAGATATCGTTGATTTAAAATCAGCTATGTTGCAGAAATGTTTCTGACGAAAATTCGTGCCAGTGGCTCTCCTATCTAACTTTTGAAATTTTGGTACAAAATTTTAGAAAAGTGATTATACATATAATCTCCTCTTGAAAAATCGTTCAATTTCACAAAATCAATGGGTCAAATCTGAGTTCGGATGCGGGAGATATCATTGATTTAAAATCATCTATTTTTTCAGACCTTTTGTGATGGCAGAAATGTTGCAATGAAAATCTAAGATTCTAGAGTGTCTAGATAAGGATTTCCAACACAAGGGAAGATTAAATATGGTCTTTTTGTTTCCAAAAACAGGTTATAATAAATATTTTGAGCTATATTGACCGAGTTATGTCCATTCTAATTCTGGAGCAACGTTTAGAGCGGGTTCCCGTTGGAGACGTGCCCTCCCACCCCACTTTACTAGGCACCTGCTTAACATTCATTAGTTTTAGCATAGTAGCATTTGACTTGGATTATTTGGACATGTTCCCTCCCACCCCAAGCTATGTAGGTACTTGCTACTCCATCAATAACCAACATCACAGTTATGGGTCAACCACACAAAATCCTTGTCATCGAAGTCCATTTGCTAGGTTGCACACTATTAGTATCATAGTTGGTCACAAGCATTACAGGGTATCTCTATCCTTGAATGTTCGTTTTTCATGGTAATGGTTCATCCACAAACCCATGCTTTATCGAAGTACATTTGCTAGGCTGAACACTGTCAGTATCACAATTGGTCACAAGCATTACAAGGTATCTCTATCCTCAGATCTTCATTCATCATGGTTATGGGTCATCCACAAACCCACACTTTATCGAAGTCCAATTTCTAGGCTACACACTGTCAATATCACAGTTGCTCACAAGCATTACAGGGTACCTCTATCCTCATATCTTCGTTCATCATGGTTATGGGTTAACCACATAAAACCCTTCTCTTCAGTGGCTCTTCATATTCAACAAAGGCTTCGTAGGAGGGAACTTCACGGAATGGGGACCATTGCTTCTTAAGGAGAGAGGAATGATCCGAATGGAAAATGGCATCAACCCATGGTATTCATCCACCCATGGTATTGTAAGTGACATCCACCCATGGTATTCGTTCACCCATGGTATTTGCCCATGGTACTGTGATATCCACCCATGGTATTCATTCACTCATGGAATTGACCCATGGTATTATGAAATTCACCCATGGTATTCATTCACCCATCGAATTGACCTTTGGTATTGCGACATCCACCCATGGTATTCATTCACCCATGGAATTGACCCGTGGTATTGTAGCTGAAAAATACTAAAAGTAAAAAGTCACATTTTGTAAATGGATAGTTTTTCCGCCACAATGTAGCTCTTACAATTATTCTCCAAAAAAAATTCTTTGTGGTTTTGTTTATTGGACATTCTTCTCCTTTTCTTTTGGCATTTCAATTTTTCAGATCTTGGGGGCCTCTCTCCCAAAATCCATTTCAATTTTTTAGATCTTGGGGGTCTCCCCACAAGATCTGGATCAATTGGTGCATGCTAATGTATGTCATTAGCAAGTTTTTAGTGATGAAAATAAAATATTTGGATTTATCAACAATATTCATGAACTTTCATATTTGCATGTCAATTATAAAGAAGAGATGTGTGAATATCAAGAGGTTGATGAAGATAGCATAAACCCCACTCTTAGAGGACTCATATTTTTAGAGAAAATCTTTGGCATGCATGGAAGTGATGAAAGGAAAAATAAAAGAAGATTTGACTTGGTGACCAAATATAGGTGAACGTGTGAGAAAATTAGGATCCCAAGTTGATGGAGATTGGAAAAGATACTTCAGAAAAAGAAGGAAATGGATTGCCAAATCTATTAAAAGAATGTGAAGATGTGTCGACTTTTCGTTATGGTGAGTTAAAGGTTTAGAGGGAACATGACATCCAAAAAAAATCCCTCCTAAATTTAAAAATGTCAAGCCTCTCAAACAAAATATTTGGATAATTAATCACAAATTGCCCCCCTTACTGCAAAAGGATCTCCAAAATATGTTGGTTGCAGGAACCATTGCTTAACCTAGACATTCTTCTATTGAAAAATCAGAAAGGCAGTAAATATTTTCTTGATCTTGATAGTTACTTTTGTTTTTTCTTAATTCTATGATTAAGATATCTTATTTCTTTAGTTCATCAAGCAATTACCAAAAGAAGAAACACATAAAAAAATGAACACAAGATGTAGGCACATGCTAGGGAAAAACACCCCTTGAGGGGAAAACCAAATCAAAGTAATTCTTCCTTTCAATAGTATTCTTTACGACTCTTCACCCTATACCAAGGCTAGACCTTCCATCTATACCAAGTCAACCTCCAAAAGTTTGAACTCTTCTGAGCAACTTTTACTATGCAACAACTTATGACAATTGAACTCTTTTGGCAAAAGTCAAACCTGGAAGACTTTGATCTGCCAATCTAGAGCACGAAATAGAGAGATACCACCGTCGAAATTTTGATTTTCCTTGTCTCCTTAGACACCCCCAAACTCGTATTCACTTCGTCTTCTAGACAACAGACTTTCCCAGCTACCCACTTCGCATTTTTGCCCAGTAACAAGATTTTCGCACTTCTGTCCAGTAGAGAGAATTCAAACTTGATGAGAATTGATGCTCCAAATTAATTTGTTGTCCTTCCTTTTATAAGCTTTTGGTGGGGTGGAATGGGTCCTTAAGCCTACTTAATCTTCCATTAGGCCAACATGGTGTGGAGGTTACATAATTCATATTTGACTCTACACTTGACCTTTTTACATGATTCAAAAGCCCAAGAATGGTTTCTTTGAATGTAGAATAATTTTATAGACTCAAAATAAATCCTAGAAGTGATCAATGGGGACTTTGACCTGAAACATGGTGACCCAAGCATGAAACTTGTGCTTTGATAAGTCACAATAATAATAGTAATAATAACTCTTTTCTTTATTATTTTGACAAGTAAATTATATGATGACTCAAGTACATTATTGAAGACCGAACATAGCTAATTTTTCCAACACTCCCTCTTAACTAGGGAGGTATTCATAATGTACATATACAATGGAAGATCTGAAACTATATGAACCATAAATAACTTTAGGAACCTAAATGACATTTACTGGATTCCTACCAAGGGAAATCTATCCAAACAGTCACTCAACAATTTAGGCACCGTAATGCCATGGCAATATGTCCAAACAATCACTCAATAGCTTAGGCACCGTAATGCCATGGATTAGATTCCTCACCAGGGAAATCTATCCAGGTGGGACTAATATGTAATCAAGATTTTAGCCCCTTTAGGTACCCTCGATCTTAGTTACTAACCATCAACCTAAGAATCTAGGTGTGTATCCAAAATATACCTATTTGATCAACGCCACCTTTCCAATTACTAGACATCAACATAATGTGCTTGAACTGAATTTAAACAAGAGCACAACAAATTACAGATATAACCATAAATACATAGATGCAACAGAAATAATACTTCATTTCATTAATGTATACTACTGAAATTTGTTTACAAATAGAAATGGAAACAAACCAGTTAGGGCGATGGTAGCTTATCTCTAACAAGAGATGTGGTGGATACATGCCTCTGAACTGTGTTACAATGAGGATCAAAGGCCTATTTATTTTTTAGAAACAATGGAAAACCATAAACATCCAAAAAAGTAACCCTAGGAGATGAAACGCCAAAGTATGGGCCCCATTTGGGTAAATTGTTACATCAAATTCCCGGGGTAGTAACTTTGGCATACAATCTCTGTTTGAAGTGCACAATACCTTGCTAAAAAGATATATCCAAGGAATACAAATATTGATGAGTAACATCAGCCTATAAATCATGTTTCTTATAGTTTTACCCAAAAAATGTTGTTTAGGGCCTCAAAACGGCTGCAGACGTTCAGGGCCCGAAAAATTGTCAAAAATAGTAAATTGCGCTACAAATAAGGAAACTGAAAAACTGAAAGAGATAGTTTTGGGGGTCCAAGTGGGATAGGCGGGTGGCCACCAACATCCACTTGGATCATTCCTCCCCCCTTAGGAAGCAATGCTCTCAATTGCGTTGAATGCCTCCATGAGATGGGGAAACTTCTACTGAACTCGGTCCCTCGTGAGCTGTTCTGCAATATTTGATGTGTACAATAATGGTGGGAAGCATGGTCGAGGGTAGTCCATATTGAACATTGGGTGCAAGCCAAGTAATGGGGGAATTTTTTGCTCCAAAGCATTGTTTCTCACAGCCTTGGTAATTGTGTAAGGACCATATCAGAGTGGTTTTAGCTTTCGATGGGCTCTTGTAAGGTGTTATTTCTTAAGATGAAACCAAACTTTTGCGCACCTGAAACTTTCATGGCACCTGATGTTGATCATGTCACTACTTGTAGTTCGCATTTTTCACAATGGAGTGATGATATATAGGCATGTTGGGTAGAGATGCTCCAGGAGTCAGATCAAATGAATGCTTGACTTGACAATGCAATGGTACCCCTCTCAGTGAGGAGAAGACAATCCTGTATTCTTTCATGACCGTATCCACCTGCTTCTACTACATGGAGGAACCCTTCTCAGGGGCCATGGATGTGGCTACGATCTTCCCCTTGCTTTGAGAGTGAACGAGAAAGAAAATAAATTTCCTTGTCTAGGAGATGATCTACTACCTTTCTTAGCAGAGTTAAAAGAAGTAGTGGTAGGTGGGGCTACCTCTAGTATCCTGGACAATGTATTACAAAAAGAAATAATAACAACGTGAGGCCTTGACTAATACATATCATGTTCCTTCCACATGTATGTTTGGCCTAATAATACATCACAAACATCAAGAGGTGCAACATCAAACAATACCTCATCTGTGAACAGCTTGATGCTGTAGGGAAGGCATAACTGTTCGAAAACGTGGAAACCTCACCCTTGGTGAGGCCACCTGATGTTGTATGGATACGAGTGTGGTGTCGTTAGTAGGGCCAGCCACTTCACGACATTTTCTGAAATGAGGTTCTTTGGCTCCCACTGTCAACAACGAATTACAGCGGTGAACCCTTCACCCACATCTGTGAGGGGAAAAGACACTCCCCCTCCTCTGGATCTTTGGGGCTCATTATTCTAGACCTTAATGGTGGTAATAGTGGCATTGGGCTCTGCATCAATTATTTGCTTCCCTTTGTCATTCCCCTTATCGGGCTTTGACTCAGGGTTGAAACATGCATATGATTTTGAAGCCTCCAACTCGGTCACCAATGACTACTTCGTCCGACACTCACTTCTAGTATGATTGGAGCTCTTATTGAACTAACACCACTTTCTTTTGTCCTTCTTTGACTTCATGGTGTTTTTCTTTTCTTGTGACTTCGACGGATTGTCTTGGGTCACCCTGCCTTAGCTCTGTCCTTTGTTCTTCGGATTCGCAGATCTAAAGTCTCAATTCTTTCGTTTAAACTTTTGCCTGATCTTTATAGCGTATCAGTATGCCGTGTGAAGCAAGGAGATGTCCAGGAACTCCATCTCATCCTGGATGTACCTGTGTAGGCATCCGCGGTATTTGAGTACCAAATGCAGCTTTGAATCCTTGATACCAAACTTTGTGCGAAGGGTATGAAAAATATTTGTGAACTCCTGAACATCTTGGTCCCTTCCCTACCACAATGTGGTCCATTTTATGTATTTGTCCTCATAGCTCCTGACAGGGTAGTATTGCTCCTTAATGACATCCCGGAATGAATTCGATGTAGGTGCAACTAAAAATAGTGAGCCCGTACTTTTATCATTCTCCTCGTAGTAGGATTCCCACTAGTCCTTGACGTGGGGGCCTACTTTGAGAAGTATAAAAGTGATATTCTCTCGGCTGGAAAAATCATGAACAAAAAAATAACCATCTATAATATTTAACAATTTATCTATGACATCTACGTCTATCTGACCCTAGAATATGGGGATCTCAAATTTAATGTGTACCTTAAAGGGTGTGGTGTTTCCAGCATAGTTGTTGGAAGTAGATGCGTCACCCCTGGGTAGACGCTGAAGGATCTGGGCAAAGTTTTCCATCATCGCATTCCTTTGTCACTTGAGGACTTCTTCGAGCAAGATTTTGATAGGATCTCCTACCCCCTTGTCTTTATTTTCATTCACCATGGGAGGCTGTCGAGATTTGTGAGGCTAGTCTTGCAAGGGTTTGACCACATCAAGCCCTAACTCCTTATATCCCGACCTCGTTGGGGACATGCAAAGAAAAACAGAGAAAGAGTAGACCGCTCTGATAACACTAATCCATATTTAAACAGGAACAAAACAAATTACAGATATAAACATAAAGACATAGATGCAATAGAAATAATACTTCATTTCATTAATGTAAAATATTGAAATATGCTTATGAACAGAAATGGAAATAAACCAGCTAAGGCAATGGTAGTTTATCTATGAGAAGCGATGTGGTGGCTACATGCCTCTGAATTGTGTTACAAAGTGGCTCAAAGGCCTATTTTTTCGTGAGAAACAATAAAAAACACTAAACATCCAAAAACCTAACCCTAGGAGATGAAACGCCAAACTATGGGCCCTGTTTGGATAAATTGTTACATCAATTTCCTGGGGTCGCAACTTTGGCATATGATCTCCATTTGACATGCACAATACCTCGCTAGAAATATCTATCCAAGAACTACAAATTTTGAGTGAGGAACATTGGTCTATGACCCATGTTTCTCCGGATTTTCCCAAAAAATATTTGTTTAGGGCCTCAAAATGGCTCCGGACATTCAGGTCCTGAAAAACTGCCAAAAATAGTAAATTGTGCTACAAATAAGGAAGTTGAGAAACTGAAAGACACAGTTGTGGGGGAACAAGTGGGATAGGTGGGTGGTCACCAACATCCACCTAGATCATTGCTAGCCAGATGTCCTCCAAGGAAATGCTTCACTCACAAAGCCTCAACATCCCTTGATCTAGCATATCAAGAATAACCAATCTCTTTGAATCAAATTGATTGGTAACCAGCATGCTATAAAATCCTTCGAGAGATTCACCTATATAATTAAAACCCCAATCAATAATATACTTTCACATGTATATTATCAAATACAAACCTTCTAGGTCTTACAATCAACTTGATGTTTCTTCTGAAGTTTCCATAGTAGGACTATGAACTGAATCTTTGATAGAATATTCCTCAATTACATGACTTACTTCCTACTTCACATGCAACAACATATCCTCCAAAGATCATTCTTTAATTAATACCAAGTTATGCCCTCCCTCTTAACCAAGAAGAACCTCTTTATCCAAACTCACTCTTAATCTTATGGAGATCTTTTTTATTCATGCTTCCTCTAGAAGATTAGCTTCTTCTTTTTTGACATCAGAGAATTTTTCGTGGCTTTCAACCATTTCATGAAATTTATCATCAACCTCATCATTCTTATCACATCAACTAGCATCTTCACGAGGTTGAGTATCATGTACCTACAAAGCTTAAATAGAAAGCACAACCAAAACTACAGAAGCATGATGTTAGCCATATCAAAATCACATAAGCATTTCAACTTTATTCATATCAAATACCCATATTTATAAACAAGATACGTATACTCTTCAACATCTTTCTAGGGACTTCATACACCCTAGACTACTTCATAAAAATATTCATTCCATTTAGGGTTTCAATGTGTCTTCCAAAGGTATGACATACCCTACTACAAAATATAGAAAACCCTAGAAATAATTCAAATAAATGTAGATCTATAAAGTATATAACAACCTTCAAAATAACCATGTTAGAATTCTCACTGGGGATTCATATAGATACTAGATTTCATACAAACAAATCAGTTAAAGTCAATCACAGCTTAGTCATTAATGTGACCAACTTCCTCTAGTGTTAGTCCCAAATCCCTAGATTTTTCAATCAACCATCAATTAGTCACTAAGATGACCAATTATTACTAGGGTTAGTTGCAAACCCTATATTTCTGAGCAATCATCAATCTCAACGAAAAATTAAATTTTCAACAAATCTCTCACACATCTCAAGTTATCATATAGTTAAAATTCATCACATATTTATACCTCAATTAAGGTTCAACTCCAAAACCCTAAAATTCACAAATTCACCAAACTTTATACAACTTTCAAATCATCATACTACAAAGATTTTATTTTGACTAAGGTTAAATTCCAAACCCTTAGAATTACATTTTCACAATCTCATGAATCATTACATACATAGATATCAGATTATTACATTTCACACTAGACCATTTAAGTACTAAGATTTAACCACTAAACCATATATTTTCAAATATCATCATCCTAGAATCTCAAACAAGGACTTCCATTAAATCCTAAAACTCATGACCATCAATGGCTAGGTGAACACATATCTAGGAATTCATAATGATACATAATCATATCATACGTCGAAGAACATCTTTACCAACCTAGGATTTCAACCAAGAGGACATATCTATATATGCCTAGATTTCATCATCATGCAAATATATTTCATATTATGTGTTACTCAAACCTAACTTCACAATAGTGTTAGACACACAATCATTTTGATTACAGTAGGGATTAATCAACGAACACACACATACCAAGTAAATCAATTCTAAGACAATATAAGGGTCTTTCTCACACATTCCACCAAACCCTAATGAGCTAGGGTTATAATGTAGAACACATATTCCACCAAACCCCATTGTGCTGGGGTTCGAATCTAGAAACACAGAAAACCCTATATTACCAAAACGTCAAAGTTTATGGGATTTTAGAACTTATCACTCAACCCTAACAAGTAGAATTTACTGATGATACCAAAATCCCAAACATGACATCATCAATATGAACCTCAAATAGCATTTCAAGGTCACCCTAAGCAGCTTATGGTTTTCAAAATTCACATAAGCTTACCCTTCGGTTAGGGTTTTCCAAAACCTATCTACCGTTCTACACAACCAGTCAACAATATGAGTGGGCTGGGTATATTTATCAAATTATGATCACCCAAATCAAGAATCACTAACATTCAATATATCTTACACATAGCAATGTTAGTAATATTATAAAATGAATAATATTTTCAATCAATGTATTTAAGGCATACTCTTGTTTCTTGACTAACCTTGTCTTGAGAGATCCTCCTTCTTGCGGATGCTTTTTGTAATCAAAATAAATACATTGAGAAAGTTGATTAATCTTTATTATAATCAAAACTAAATAAGTACATGAACCCAAAACTGAAAATACGTGAGATATTTATCTCTGAGAGTTGTTTGGAGCTCCCGCCAAAGCTTGAGTGAAACCTACAAACTTAAAGCAATACAAAAATTTATTTTCCAAAGATATGTTAAAAACATATAAATTCTAAAACATATCAAACAAGTTATGGAAATAAAAAGAATTAATAGTGTAAGTCCCTAATGTCAGATTCCTTAAGCTTGACCTTCTTTGAGTCTCCTTGTTCAGAAAAATTGGCTTGATCTCTTCCTCTCTTCTTATTCCTTGTATTTTTGGTACAACCACTCATTAATCACTCTATCTTAGACATGTCAACTTTATTTCTTGGTTCCTTTGATCTCTTTACTTCATTATGAGAAACATAAGCATTTGATACTCCTTCAAGATTTTCAACCATTGAGATCTTAATTCTTCTTGACTACATGAGGTCCATAATTCTTCAAAGGTGGGAGCTACCTTCCAATTGTTGAGACCTGAAGCAAATGCACCCCAAGAGGGTGGCAATCTTAATATGGTAGTGATCACTAATTATTTTTTTGGGCCATTCTCATCGACGGCCAAAATATCATCCCTAAGTCTAGCTATATCCACAAAGAAGGTCGCCACAATATCTTCTCTAGTCATTTTCATATTCCTCAGACCATTCTCCAAACATGCTACTTGACCAATGTTCATAATAGTGAACAACTTCGACAAGGCTTCATACATATCCTGAGCATGATCAATGTTAGCTATGAATGGGACAATATTGTATTTTATCCCTTCTACTATTAAAGTCATAGCCACCAATTCTAAATCCCTGAACTTCACTTTATCGACATCACTCGCGTCTTCTGTAGGCTTCATTACATTTCCTTTTACAAACTCCAACACCTTGTTCTTTCGAGGATTAGGTAAATCCTGTTCTTCCAAGATCTAAAGTTAGATGCTCCTTCAAGTTTTTTATCACCCTTGATTGAGTTAGACATCCTCCTTGAATATAATAGATGTCTTCCTAGGGATAATACCTACGAATGGATCTGCCTTTTGCTTCGTTCTTCACCAAAGCTCTGATACCATGTTGGAGAATTAGAAAGGAAGTAAATATTTTCTTGATCTTGATAATTAATTGTGATGTTTATTATTATTACGATTATATATATCTTCTTTATTTAGTTCATCAAGAAATTACCAAAAGCAACAACACAAAACAATGGACACAAGATGTAGGCACAGGCGAGGAAAACCCCCCCTCGAGGTAAAAACCATTCAGAGTAATTCTTCATTTCATTAGTATTATTTGAGACTCTTCACCCTAGACCAAGACTAGATGTTCCGTCCATACCAAGTGAACCTTCAAAAGTTTGACCTCTTCCTAGCAACTTTGACTATGCAGCAACTTACGGCAACTAGTAGCTTCCAACAGTAGTCCAACTTGGAAGACTTAAATCTCTCAATCCAAAGCACAAAAAAGAGAGAGACCAACACCTGAATTCCAATTTTTCTTGTCTCCTTAGTCTCCCCCAAACTCGTATTCTCTTTTGCTTCTCAGAAACATACTTTCCCAGCTACCCACTTTGCACTTCGGCCTAGCAACAAGATTTTTGCACTTCTACCTAGTAGAGAGAATTTGAGCTTGATGAGAAGTGATGCTCCAAATGAATTCCTTGTCCTCCCTTCTATAGGATTCTTGTGAGGTCAGTCTTAGGCTGAATTGATCTTCCCTTAGGCCGACATGGTGTGGAGGTTACATAATTCATATTTGACTCAATACTTAACCTTTTTACATGATTCAAAAGCCCAAGAAGGGTCTCTTTTACTGTTCAGTAATTCTATAGACTCCAAATAAATCGTGCAAGTCCTTAATGGGGAATTTGACCTAAAACATGGTTAACCAAGCATGAAACCCATGGTTCAATAAGTTATAATAATAATAATAATAATAATAATAATTCTTTACTTTATTCTTTTAACAAGTACATTACATCAAGACTCAAGTACATTATTGAAGACCAACCATAGTTACTTTTTCCAACATCTTCTTAGTGCTCCTTAATAAGTTATGTATTTATTTTAAGAACTTGAATATGTCTTAAGAAATGTCTTTCGGTAGAAATGACGTAAGAAAAAAATTTGGCCGACGCATTTCGAACAAACTTTTGTGGTTCATCATCACGACCAGATGAAGAGGTAGACCATGGAAAAGGCTTAAATAGAGAGTAATGTAGAGACCATAATTGCAAGTAACGGCTATATTTGAACAAAAATATTTAAATTATGATATTAATTTATTAATATATTAAAAACAAATATTATTAAGTAACGACTATATTAAATGACTAGTTTTTGAAAAACAATATTTAAATTGTGATATTAATTAATTTATTTATTAAAAACAAAAATTAATAAGTAACAGTTATATCAAACGGCTAGTTTTTGAAAAAAAATTAAATTAACTTATTAAAATCAAATATTATTAAGAATTTCTATTACTAGGAAATAATCGTAAAAAAGCTAACAATAATAAAAAATACAAAGTCAAACTCCAAACAAGGAGGGAAGTCAAAAATTATAAAAAACAGTCAAGACCCTAATCGAGATAAGATCATTTAATAAATAAAAATAATTAATGGAAAATAAATAAAATAAAACAAAAATATACACAATTCAAAAGATATATATATATATATATATATATATATATATATATATATATATATATATATTCAATGAAAAGTAATCAATAAATAAAACAGGGTTGACAATAAAATATTTAGTTGATTCCCATTAAACAAATAAAAAAATACCAAAATGAGTTAAGGATGAATAGGATGATAAAATACTTAAGAAAACATGAAGGATCAAGAATATAAACTCTAATGAAGAATAAATCAACAAAAAATAGTATAAAAAGGACACCAATACCTACATAGATAAATAAACAAACAAAAGTCCCAAAAAGAAACATAAAAAACTAGGGGGACAGGATAGGGACCGAACGTCTACTAATATTCCAAACATCGTCTCTATTCAAATTATTAGGTATTTTTTCAAATTCTAGGGCCTCCCTCAATTTATGATTACGGAAATGACTAACCCTAGCAACGTCTTGGGCCTTCTTAATGTAGATGTGATGCTTAGATTTATCTGAATCCTCTGCCAAAGCAAAGGAGTGGGACTTGACATGCTTGATGTTTGTGGCATTGTCACGAATCCTTTGATTAATCAAGTGACTAGTCTCACCAATGTAGTGAGTCCCACAAGAGCATGCAATAACGTAAAAACCCTTCATATTCTTTGGGTCGAGTAGGTCGTTTACATATCTAAGGGAGCTTTGAAAGTTATTTAAAGTCCTAAAGGTTGAAGCCACCATATGCTTCCATAGGATCCTCACAATCTAGTAAGTGGTCCCTTGGATAAAAGGAAGATGAACATGAGAAAATCAATCCTTGATATCTTTCTTAGCACTGGTACCTTTTTTAGCTCTAAGGAAAGCCTTAGTACATTGTTGTGTACTATAACCATTATTAAAAAAACACTTAGGGGATGTGATTTCCCTTGATTGAGATGGTTGTCATCAGAAACTCTTAAAGCTCTAGTCACTAAGGTGTTGAGAACACCAATATTTTGAGATGGGAAATGATGAGAAAATGGCTCATCACCATTACTTGAGAGGAAGATGTCAAGGAAGGGAAAACTACCATTAGATTCAAATTCCATGGTGAAATTTATGGAACTAGATTGATTGTTAAGATGGAGGAAAAATAGTTCCAACTCTTCCTTATCGTGGGACCATATGACACAAGTGTCATCCAAAAACCTCTTCCACATCTTAGGTAGAATATGAGAAGAAGCTAAGGCCTTTAATTCAAAATCCTCCACGAATAGATTAGCTACCACAATGGAGAGAGGGAAACCCAAAGTGACACAGCAAGTTTTCTCATAGAATTCCCCATCGAATGAAAAATAAGTAGAAATAAGACAAATACTAACTAAATTAGCCATATCAGGATCCATAATGTGCTTGGTGACTTTGATGGCCTTGTTGATAGGGATATTATTGTGTAGTGAGACTACATCAAAGATCACAAGCTTGTCATCCAGATCAAGATTTAAACTCTTTAACTCATTATGGAACAATGTAGTCCTTGGCAAAGGATTCTATATGGCCAATAAGGGGCTTAAACTTTTGGGATAAATATTTAGCAAGAATATAAGTTAGCCCTCCTATC
This sequence comes from Pinus tabuliformis, assembly GCA_031772625.1. Lineage (NCBI taxonomy): Eukaryota > Viridiplantae > Streptophyta > Pinopsida > Pinales > Pinaceae > Pinus > Pinus tabuliformis. Next base: position 1,416,226,485 of record CM062818.1, on the reverse strand, counting down.
GTTTTGATAATGGGTCTCAGATGAGCCCCTTCCTTATGAATCTTTGGCTAGCCATATCTTACACAGTAATTTGTCACTGTCCTCATCTCAGTCCCTCTGTTGTGTCATGTGTCAAATAAACATGTTCATATCTTCCCACCAATGTAAGAAGATTAATAAAATGCTCTCTGATGCTACAAGTTGACCCTCATTCCCTAAGTTTCTGCCTCGTCGTGAGTAAATCCTTAATATACATGATGATGCCATGTCATAAATAGTCTCATCGTGACTCCGTCGCAGGTGTACATCTGTTTCCTGCGATGGTCAGATTTCTAGGCCTGACACGAGGCTATGAGCTACATATCACGACAATGGGTCTGCGTGCATTGCCTCCTAGCGATGTCGTGGAGACTTAGTTTACGACTAGGGACGATTTAGATTGGGTGAATTTTTTCGAACAGTCGACCTTCTATATGTCTCTAGACTTGGTTGGTGGGTCAGTTTGAGTTGCCAACTTGCGATGCAGGAAAGTGTTCCCTCTGCGGATAGAGGCAACCCCTCTAGCCCTAGAGTGGGTCTAGTCACAGCAAAGACAAAACAACAATTGATTCCCTTAAATAGACATCGTTGGAGGCCTACCTCAAACCAGTGGTTGATGAAGTTCTGTTGCGCTGCTCCAGCTTCTGTTTCATTCTCCTTAATGAGAAATCAACCTGAAACAACACAAGATAACACAAGATAACGAAAAAGCACGTAACCAGGAAACAACAATGATCTGTTTACTCATAAAGTCAAGAAATCATGAGCTATCAAGTAAATTACCAAGTAAGTAATCTTTCCTTTGCATTGCATTGCAGTGGTTTTTTTCGTTCAATTTGGTGTTGGGTAGGTGGTTTTGGGTTTTTTCACCAAAGTTCCATATATATAACATATTTATGTCGAATGGATCTTATGCTGTGATGTTTTTGTGCAGAAATACGGATGGTTGGTACATGTCCTGATCCATATACACTTCGTCCATATTTCTCGAAATGTCCTCTTTAAGCTCTTCTCCGACTTAAAAGATGAAAATATTGCCAACTCTTTCCTTTCTACTCGTTAAATGAAATAGAAGGTGGTCCACTTTGAGCTCTTTTCTGATCATATAAACATGAAAAGATTGCTGGAATTTTGTCGTTTCAAGTTCGATTTTGGTTACAAAACATCATGTTTTCGATCGCTTTTTTACTTTTTCAGATCGAGGCCACTAATTACAAAAAATACTCCTTGGTCGTAATGGTCAAACGATTCTCTCGAGTATTATTTTATACTTTTTCAGACTCGAGGGACACAAATTTACAAAAGAGGACCCCCCTAGAGTTATCTTTTCTGTGTCTTTTTCAAACTCTCTAAAAATGAAAAAGACTTTGAGTTTTCCCTATGTTGGACTCGTTAAACCCTGACAACATTGGACTCATCGCCATGAAGAGACTCGAACTTCTCCTCCCTAGGGCTCGTTAAACTATCATTAGGTTGGATTCGTCTGAAGGTCAAACTTATATTACAAGCATATGCCATCCCCTTCAAGCTTGTTTTCAAAAATAATTGGGGTACTCACCATCAATGGTGGGGGAAAAATTTGGAAGTCATCATTGGTTACCTACGGTAGCTAGTCAATCTTGAACATTGACACTTTTGCTTCTTGTCCGTTTGGGATATCCACACATCGTCACTTGGCCTTATGGGGTTTTCGATTGTCATTTTGCCTCATTCCGTCCGATATATGTTGTTCTCATCAAGCCTCTGATCCCTTGGTACCAAAATGCTACCACATTTCAGTGTCTTGTCACCGATATGTTCAAGAGTATAATCCTTCTGTAGTTTATGCCCTTACCTCCTCCTCTGATACTCTATTTCACCATCTCCCACTTGTTCCTTATCTCATGTCATTGATGGGGGAAACATTATGGCCCTCCTATGACGGATCATCTCCTGTTGACACCAACTCATTATCCAGGAGATTGATCTAGAGACCTCTTTCGCTACCTTGGAACTTGCATGCCTCAATGACAAGTTATTCGCACCTAATGACAAACTTTCATCATTGGTCTTCAATTGGATGATTCCATGGGTGTTCGACTTCAGATCATTTTTCACACTTAGTGGATTGTACTGGGCAGTACCTTGAGAGCCATTGGCATTATTGGTTGTTTCTCTCGCGCTTGTTAACAGTTTTCATCATTGACCATAATCAAGCGACTTTCTATCATGCTTGACCTTAGCAAATCTGTTCTTATGCTATAATTTGTACTATGATCGATTGGGTTTCAAGACCTTGAACTAAGATTACATATGTTCGGGCTGTGTGGATTGGTTCGTGATTACATATATGACTCTTTGATGGATGGCTATGACCATGCCTGAGTCTTCATGGATGGCTGCAACCATACCTTTATCATTATCATGGTCTTATCAACTGGATGGTTGTGCCCATACCACAGACCTAGTTTCGTATGTCTTTTGGATGGCTGCACCCATGCCTAGACTATTTTTATTTCACTATCAGAGATATCAATTGTACTTGCACCTGCAAGATCTTCGAGGCGGTATTCCAGTTTAGAAAGTTTCGTAAAGAATTTCACCCCTCTCACTCTCTCGGACTTCATGCTTTAGGGGCATCTGTTACATAGTAATTTTTCATTGTGCTCATCTCAGTCCCTCTGCTGTGTCATGTGTCAAATAAACATGTTTATATCTTCCCACCAATGTAAGAAGATTAAGGAAATGCTCTCTGATGCTACAATTTGACCCTCATTCCCTAAGTTTCTACCTCATCGCGAGTAAATCCTTAATCTATGCGACGATCCCATGTCATAAACGGTCTCATTATGACTTCGTTGCAAGTGTACATATGCTTCCCGTGCCAGTCAGATTTCTAGGCCCAGCACGAGGCTATGAGCTATATATCATGACGATGGGTCTGTGTGCATTGCCTCCTAGTGATGCCATCACGGAGACTTAGTTTACGACTAGCAATGATCTAGATTAGGCGAATTTGTTCCAATAGTCATCCTTCTGGATGTCTCTAGATCTAGTTGTTGGGTCAGTTTGGGTCACCCTTCCCCCTCTAGAATGGTAGTTCCATCTTTTGTGCTACCTTCCTTAAGGATAAGCTCCCTCTCCCTCATTTCATGGAGACTCCTTCTCCTATAAAAGCACTCACCTTTGCTATGATCTGCTAGTTCTTTTGGTTGGAGAGTGCTGCTAGTGCTTTTGAGTTTGATAGGTAGCTTTGGTGTGAGTGTGACAAGTGTGGGATTACTTATAGTTTGTAAGAGGTTATGGAGTTCCCTTAGCTTTTTATTAAAGCTTATGAGTGAGAGAGAGACATTATTTAGTTGGGAGACCCATCCTTGGAAGTGAATGTTTGATGAAACATACTAGCTGGACCCTCCAAGAAGGCTTGCGACGTCATGACTTGGTTGTAAGCTTTGCTCTTGATTTATTATTAATACAATCAATGATGATTTCCTATGTATTGTATGTAATTTACTTGATAGCTCATGATTTCTTGACTTTATGAGTAAACAGATCATTGTTGTTTCCCAGTTACGTGCTTTGTCATTGTCTTATGTTGTTTCAGTTTGATTGCTCATTAAGGAGAAGGAAATGGAAGCTGGAGTAGTGCAACGGAACTTCATCAACCACCGGTTTGAGGTAGGCCTCCAACGATGTCTATTTATGGGAATCAATTGTTGTTTTGTCTTTGATGTGACTAGACCCACTCTAGGGCTAGAGGGCTTGCCTCTGTCCGTAGAGGGAACACTTTTCTGCATCACACCATATATTTTGGGGGTTAGAGGGAAACATTCTATAAGCTTATGACTGAATGACATAATTGAGCTACTAGCCTTTATAGCAAGAACTACTTTTTTTGAAATCTTCTTTATGGGATCCTTGTTGAATTTCATATACCTACCACTATTATGTAGGTGGTCCAACATCTCTCGAAGGTAATCATCTTTATCAAGAATAACCAAAACACCACCTTTGTCAGCTTTGATAACAACAATATTCTTATTATTTCTTAACGATTTGAGAGCATCAAACTTAGGTTTGTTTATTTTTTTTCTCAACACCTTAGTGACTAGAGGTTTAAGAGTTTCTGATGACAATCATCTCAATGAAGATAAATCACATCTCCTAAGTGTTTTATTTAATAATTGGTATAGTAGAAACCAATCTAATAAGGTTTTCCTCAGATCTTAAAAAGGTGTTAGTGCTAAGAAATATACCAAGGGGCCCCTGACAATATTTCGTAGATCCTAAGGAAGCATAAGGTAGCTTCAACCTTTAGGCCTTCAAATACCATCCGAAGCTTCATTAGATCTGTAAAATACCCAGTGGACCCCAAGAATATGAAGGGTGTTTACACTATCCCATGCTCTTGTGGGACTCCATACATTTGTGAGACTGGTTACTCGATTAATCAAAGGATTCGTGAGCATGCTGCTGACATCATGCATGGCAGGACCCACTCCTGTGCTTTGGTAGAGCATGCAGATAAACCTAAGCATGACATCTGCATTGAGGAGGCCCAAGTTATTCCTAAGGTTAGTCATTTCCATCATCATAAATTGAGCGATGTCCTAGAAATTGAAAAAAGACCTGATAATTTGAATAGAGACGATGGTTGGATTATTAGTAGAAGTTGGGTTATCTTGTTCTCCTAGTTTTTTCAGTTTCTTTTTGGGATGTTTTGTATTTTTATTTATCTATGTAGGTATTGGTACCATATTTATAGTACTTTTTCTTTATTTATTATTCATTAGAGTCTATATTCCTGATCCTTCATCTTTTCTTAAGTATTTTATCATCCTATTCATTCTTAACTCCTTTTAGTATTTTTTTTATTTCTCTAATAGGCATGAGCCCCGTATTTTATTTTCGACCCTATTTTTAGTTACATATACATATACATATACATATACATATACATATACATATACATATACATATACATATACATATACATATACATATACATATACATATACATATACATATACATATACATATACATATATATATATATATATATATATATATATATATATATATATATCTATATATATATATATATATATATATATATATATAGATATAGATATAGGTAGATAGATATATCTATAGATATTTTGACTAGTGTATATTTTTGTTTTTTTTATTTGTTTCCATTAATTATTTTTATTTATTAAATGATCTTGTCTCGATTAGTGCCTTGACTCCCTTTTATCAGTTTTGACTTCCTTCATTGTTTGGAGTTTCACTTTGATTTTTTTATTTTATTTTTATTTTTTTTATTTTTCGATTATTTCCTAGTAACGTAATTTTTTAATAATATTTGATTTTAATAAACTAATTTAAATATTATTGTTCAAAAAGTAGTCATTTAATATAGTCATTACTTATTAATATTTGTTTTTAATAAATTAATATCTTAATTTAAATATTATTTTTCAAAAACTAGTCATTACCTGTAATTATGATTTCTACATTGCTCTCTTTTTAAGCCTTTGCCATGCTCTACCTCTTCATCTAGTCCTCATGATGAACCACACATGTTGGCTCAAAACGCGTCCACCAAAAATTTCTCTCATGTGATTTCTACCGAAAGACTTTTCTTAATTCATTATGGATTAAAGAAGCCTAAATACAGAAACTTGAATTTGGTTTGGAAAAAATACAATTTCCCTCTTCTTAATATACAAACCTTAATGTAAAGGCTCATGGGATTAGGAATGATGACAATATTAGATGGTTTCTCCCACTACAACAAGGTTATGGTAAAGAAGGAAGATTGACATAAAACCACTTTCATAACACCATGGGGAACATTTGAGTATTTAAGAAGGTATTTTGGTTTATCAAATATAAGTCCGACATTTCAAAGAGCCATGGATTCTGCTTTCAATGGATTAAATGGAAATATCATTTAACTTTATTAAGATGATTTAATGATTTTCTCAAGGGACGGTGTTGGAGTTCCATTTCAACATGGTTTCAACAATTTGCTTCTCTTTGAATTCCTATACTTACATCTAGTTCCTACTAGAATCACCCTTTATGTGAATATTTTTGGACCAATACTATAATTATAAGCATGATAAGATAAATTTTTATTTAATTCTTGCATTTCGTTTTGTTTTGAATGTTTTAAGGTGGTTTAAATGAGATTATGTTAATGAAGGTGAATGTTGAGGAATAGTTCCTATGCCAGATGAAGAGTTCCTATTGACATAGTTCAGTCCATGCTAACAAAGTACAAACCTTGATCCCATGACATACTTTTCCTAGCACAAATCAGGCACATGGGTTTTGTATATTAGAGGCCTAGGATAGTTTCTTGTTACTTTATTCATACCCGTATTGTTAAGAAGAAGTGTCGAAAATTTGTCAATGATTTGGTCAAACTTCCTTATATGCAGTAGATCCCTCTCTTTAGATGGAAGAATTGGAAAACTCACTAGAAAATCAAGATCTTCAATCATATTCCTACAAATAATATTGAATAAGATATATTTAAAATATTTTCTTATCCAACATGACCTTATCACAAAATTTTGGTGATTTTGTGATTGTTTTCATAAGCTTATGCAAGATGAATCTTATAGATAAAGTATCTTATTCTTGAAGTTTTTCATTCATGTTTCTTCATCTTGTGAAGACACAACTCAACCATTTTAGTGTATCTTAAACCACTCTTGCTATTCATGGGGATTTAGATTGAACAACCAAAGAAGATCTTACTTTAAAATATATTTATGATCTATCAAAACAATGTAATTACATTTCCTTGTTATTCCTATGACCAAACGAGATGATCTTATCCACAACTGGAATTTTTTTGTTATAAATAGCTATCAAATCTTGTAAAGTGCATATATACAATAGATAGGGATATGAAAATTATTTTTTCATAATATAATAACATTATAGTTCTTATTGTTCTTTTGTGGCACTGGTCTTAGTAAATTGTAGATATTTAGGTAGCCTGCTTCCAAGGAAGGAAGGCCCCCCTTCTTAGGTAGTAAGGCTACAATAGTAAATTTATTGTCTTTCAATTTTTCTTGACATATAGCATTTTACTTCTTAGTAAGTTTTATTTTCTGAATAGTTATTGAATGGTTGAAAGAATCGTTAAGGTCATATTCCAAACCATATTTTCATTCATTCACCATTAGATGGTAGAAAATGATTTAGTGAGTTATTAAATCTCCATTGTCTCATGCAAGTTTATCGAAACATAGTACAGACTAGGAGAAAGGTATCTGTTACATTTCCCTTACATGAGTCGACTGAGCCAAATCTATTGATTCATATTTTGAGAGGAAGTGATATTTCCTGAATAGTATTTATGCAAGTGTGATTTAAGTTTTCTTTAGTTATATGCAGTAGTGTAGTTATGATCCTTTGCTTCCTCTACTTGCACCCTCAAAGGTGATGAGCCCTAGGTTGATGATTTAATATCTAAGATGTATACATATAAATAACCCAACATATGCAACAAGTCACATGAGTCGACGTAAGAAAGACTTTTAAATATGTCATGAGTTCAGCACCTCCTTAAGTCCAACCAAGTCAATATTTTGGGTAACTTGGGGAAATTTATTGGGGGATATCATTTCCAAAGATGGGGTAAGGATTGGACATGAGAGGGTTGAATACTTAGAGAGAATTACTTCAAATCATAATAAGGAGGCTCTGCAATATTTTTTGTGGGGAAAATAAATTTCATCAAAATATTTATGCTAAATTTTACAGAGGTAGTAAGGCCCATCCAATGAATTTTAAAGAAAGATGTAAAATTTGAATTGAGTGATGAAGGAAGGAAATCCTTTAAAGCTATCAATAATTAAAGTACAAAGTATCTTATACTAATCAGTCCTGACTATTTGAAATACTTTCTAATATTTTCCTTTGCATCTAAGGATACTATTGTAGGGCTTTTTCGTTGGAAAAACAATGAATGGAAAGAACAAGCCATCACATTCATGAGTAGTGCTATGCATAGTTCATAATTGAAATATCACACTATGGAAGAGAAAGAGACTTTTATCAAGTATATCAATAATTTTAGAATTTATATTTGATATTCAAAGATGATAGCTTATGTGCTTCACTCAGTAGTAAAAGTCATATTAACTCAGCGAGATTAGTTAAGAATCAAAGCAAGGTGGTTTCACAAAATACAGGAGTACGTATTAAAGATAAAAACCACTATGTTAGTCAAAGGTTAGGGCCTATTGTAGATGTTGATAGATGGGAATGAGAAAGAATGAGGGTTGTTGCATCAAAACAATTCATCGGATCCAATGGTTTAATTAGAGCTTCATATATTAGAAGGAATTGTTTAGTATGCATATATTATTTTCTATCTAAAAAACCTTCCTTGCTCAAGCTATTTATGAAATCATAAAAGAATAAAAGAAAAGTTGAAGGAATTGAAGTATTGTATAACTAAAGACGGAATAGGATGGATGAATCCTAATGGTTTGATATCTAGATGTGTTTATGAACCATAATCTAAAAGAGTTGGGATTGAATTTCATGTGGGTTTTTTGTGTGGACATTATGTAGCTAAAACAACAACCCATAAAATCCTTAGAGTAGGTTATTATTGTCCAACCAATTTCTTATATGTACATAAGTTTTTCATTATTTTTTTAGTCATGTCAGTTATTCACATGGAAACACAAACTAGAAGCCTTGCATTTACAACTAGTTTTAGTGAGGAACCTCTTCAACATTAGTGTTTGGAATTCTTAGGTCAATTAAATGAGAATTCTAATAATGGATGGATTTGGATTTTTACTACTATACATTATTTTAAAAAGTGGGAAACTAAAAATATTGTCGTGGACTTTGTAGAAGACAAAATCATAACAATATTTGATGTGCTTGCCAATATAGCCACCGATAATGCAAAGGATTTTAGGTCAATAAGATTTCCTTGCTTTTTTTTTTATGAATGGAATTATCCTATATCATTCATCAGGCTACTATCCCCAAGGAAATGGACTTGAAGAATCTAATAACGAAAAATTTATGACCATCATTAAAAGTATAGTGGGGGATAATAAAAAAGCATGCATAGAAACAACAAGTATGAAGTATGGGAAGATAGTATAAAAAATAAAATAAAAACACCAGAAATATCCATTTTTAGTTAGTATATGATTTGGATGTCACTTTGCGAGTATACCTAAAAATTTCATTCTATCAACTTCTCGAAGGTTTCATATCAAATAAAGGTGTAGTGAAAAACATGTTAAATTAGATTATAGAATTGCATGAAGTTAGAAGTAAGGCCTTTGACCAGAGATCTAGAAATCAACAAAATTTAAAAAGAACATTTGATAAGTCTTCTAGGACAAGACAATTTTAGAAAGGCAACATGGTATTACTATGGGAAAAAAGAAGAAAGAAGCCTCAGAAACATGGCAAGTTTGAGAACTTATGGCGTAGAACTTATATCATCCAAGATATGGTTGGTACAAATTCTTATCATTAAACCATTTATATGCCGAGCCAATGAATCTTCCTATAATGGATATTAACACAAATTATTCTTCATCAAGAAAATTTCATGCCCAAGGGGAATCCTCCTACAATGTATTCCTAACCTTTTCTTGCATTTCATTTAAACATTCATATTTTAACATTGTCAGTATAACATGCTATTTGTTTTATTTCATCTCGTATAATATTAAAATTTCTATATATGGTGCATGTGTTACTAATATTTCTTGTGGCTACATCCTTCTAATCATTGAAAATTCTAGAGTTCTTCCAGCTTTCCTAAATATCAAGAACAAATCCCCATATTTATCCTAATTTTACTTTGCATATGTACCAAAAGAGAAAGGAAGAGATCAATCAAAGTTGGACAAGGCATCGATCAAAATTTTAAGTCCAAAAGTCTTGCGGGGAAATTTTGCCCCTTCTTCTTCTCTCTTGTTTCTACATACAATTTATGTAACCCATGGAGGAATTGTAAAAAAATATTATAGCATGATGAAGTTACATAAAAGGATTAGCTCCTTTGGACATGGTTATTAAGTTTCTCTAGATATTTTGTTTTACTTAATTAATTATTTTTCTTTTTAGAGATTAAAAATTAATTGAGATTTTTCACACATACCCTCAAAAGTTGTAGTTTGTCTTAATAACTAGGTCCTACATGAATTCTATAAGTCTATGGTCATCATATATTAACATGTTAGGAATTATATTGAGTCTTATGTAACTACGTTAGGTTTTTATAGTATTTTCTAATAATTAAAAATTTCCTGCAAAATGGGGAGTTCTAAATAAATTTCATGTAACAAATTAGAAAGTGATTCTAGGAGGTTTCATATGGCATGTAGGTAGTCATTTTCATTCTTAGAGTACTCATATTACCATAGTGCCCTGTTTTGGGTGATTTTTGTTTTAATGAAAATTCAATTTTACTATAAAAGGTGAGGAAAAAGACCAAAAAGAAAATAGAAAATTAAATAAAAAGAAAGCATTGCGAAAACATGTTTTTCTTTGTCTTCAATAAAATTAGTTCTCTAAACCACGTGATAGAAGTTGATGAAGCACTAAAGTACAGTTCATGATGTCTAAAAATACACTTGAGAGTTGGGAGGAGATTCCAATGAAGGGGTGCACTTTTCCTTCAAGATTTGGTGTGTCCTAATGAGTGGATGTAATTCTCAAACATGGATTAACCTTCCCCCACACATGTGTCACCTTGAAGTGGGTGTTTAGTGGTCTCACAAGGGATTTGTGACAATTTTTACTACACCCATGAAAAATCCATCTACCACAAGTGGAAACCCTCTCTCGCAAGGTAGTGAAAATCCCAAGGGGGGTGTCCCTCCTTCTCGCTTCTATAAATTCCAGCTCCCTTTCCTATTTGTAGCCAACCATAAGGAGGGGTGAAATGTATATTTTTTTATTATAATTGCTTTATCATTGTGTATTGTAATAAAATAAAGGATTTGGAGGCTACCATGGTGCATGTATCATGTGTAGTGGCTTAATTTTTACATGACATAATATTTTTTATAATGTATTGTCACAATTTTCTTGCTATTATAGGCATTTCAAGGGGTTTTGTGCTAATTTTACATTGTTCTATGCTTGAAAAAATCACTTATTACAATTATTCTTCAATTAGAAATCACTTTATCCAATAAATATAGCCTTCCAACAATAATAGAAATATATGGATATAAAGGAAAACCAAATGAATGATAGAATATAGCCAAGAATAATAGAGACATAGTAATTTTGTGAAAGACTAGGGAAAAAACCCCACAAGGGGGAAACCCCTTTGCAAATTATTCTTCTTTTAGATTATCATCAAATATTCAGAAGAGAGATACAATTTACAAGTACATCAATAATGAGTCAAAGGGTTAAACCCTTGACTAACCAAGTCAACTATCCAATATCTAATCCAAAATGAGCAACATAGTCAAATATGGCCAAAAGTCAAATTTGCAACTTCTAGTTGTTGAAAATGCAACTAGTTTCAGTCTTCATAATTTTTATTGTACTCATTTCCATATGAATCCTATGTAAAAATAAAAATAAGAAAATAAAAATTTATTATTATTAAATCATGGCTTTCATGCTTCTTATTAATGGTATTTTAGGGAAAAGCATTTCCTTCATGCCTATAAGGTTTATTATCTCTTCAAATTTATTGTCATGAGTCAAAATAGTCAACATCATTTTTATAAGACTCTTCCCAGCGAAATCTAATTGGGAAAATAATTATTTTCAAGTCTTGAAAGTCTTGGAAACTCCAAAAGCACAAGAAGGCCCTAGAAACTTCAAGTCATCCTAAATGAGAGAATTTGACCCCTTGGAAAGGATATATAAAGGAGGAGAGTGACCTCATTTATCTCTCACTCACCAAGAAGTTTGATCTCAAGGAAAAAAATTTATATATAGATGGGAAGAAATAATACAAGAATAAAGAAAGGGTAGAAGAAGAAGAATACTTATTTTTGGGCTATCTCTCTCTCGCATGTTTGAAATTTTGGTGTTTTTGTAATGACAAAGGAGGTTGAAATTACAGATCCGAGTTGCAGGAGGATGAAGTGTAGTCTCTTGTTCCTAGAAGGAATAATACACTATCATGACCTTTTTAACATTGGGAGGATATATCTTACTCAAGGAAGGTCTGAAGATGAAGCTGGATTAAAGTTTTGGCACTTCTTATAGGGCCAAACTTGGAGTATTCAAGTTGGCAGGTCAAAGTTACAATTTGAAGTGGGTTGGTGCTAAATCAATGGAGGACTTGTTGAAAGGGATGACTTTTAATTTTCAGAGGAATTGGTATAGGTTTGGGTCTTTGTTGTATCATTGGAAGCAAACTATATAAGAAGAGAAGAGTTTTCTCCATTTTCCCCTTGGAGGGGTTTTTCCCTCACTAAGCACCTAAGTTTTGTGTATTCTTTTGTTATTGTTTATGTTATTAGTATTTTTCTGATGAAAATATCTAAATAAATAAGACAACAAGAATGGTTATGTTCACAATAAAATATTAATGTTAAGGAAAGTTTGGTATAATAAGTTGTCCCTTTACATTTTCCAACATGGTATTAGAGCTAAGGTGAATAAAAAGCTAGCTAGAAGGATCATCCTGTGGACCCAAGAATGGTTTTCTTGTCAAGGGGAGTAATTTGTGGAAGAAAACAAGTAGAAAACCTATTGATCTATAAGGATGGTTTCTACATTGAAGAAGATCAAGACTACATAAAGCTCTCATCATCGGAAGACATGAGAAGAAAAACTATAAGACAGGCTGTCTCTTGAGAAAAGGAGATATATTGAAAGGCATATTTGAAGGATGTATCAAAAGGATATTGGTATCATTCATTACTCTCGAAATCGTTTGTTAAAAGAATCCTAGGAAAATTCTTTCAAGGACATTATTGAAGTTTATTCAAAGGTCTTGAAGGCATCAAGAAAGTTGAATACATCATCAAGGAAGAGGAGAATCTTGGATATAAGGTAAGTATCATATTATTACTCTATGTATGAATCTACCAGTTATGTGTGTTCTTTCTACAAGGAGAGCAATAAGCACATTGGAGCATCAAATTTCCTATCATGGAAGAAAATGATTGGTTTGACACTTTTAGAACATGAGGTAATGGAATATGTAACTTGGGCAATCATTGGACTAAGCAAAGATAAGGTTGAAGAACTAGAAAAATACAAGAAAGGGAAGGTTAGGGCACAAAGTATCATAGTTTAATCCATTAAAGATAATATTGTTCCATTTGTTGCAAATTTGAAAAATTCCATGGCTATATATGACAAGCTAATGAACTTGTGCTTTGTAAGTAAATTAGGAAAAAGAGTATATTTTCAAAATCAACTATACAAGATGAATAAATCAAAGGATGAGGATATGGCATCATTTCTAATTAATATCTCTCAATTAGGAGATCACTTTTAGGGGCTCGGGGAGACAATTTATTATTTTAAAATGACCATATATGTATTAAATGTGTTTCCATCAGAATGGAGAAACAGTGCAACAAGAATCTACTCTAAGAAGGATTCAAATTCTTTTGATGAGTTGTGGGATCAATGCATTTTTTAAGAATCAAGGATCAAGGTAAAAAATGACATTAAATCAAATGAATAGATTGAAGCCTTTCTAACTCAAGTCAAGAAGCTAAAGAAGGGAAAGTTTGGGAAGTCCAAGAAGAAATATATGTCCAAGAATCAATGCTTTAAGTGGAATGAAAAAAAGACATTTTCAGAGGGATTTTCGAATACAAAAAAACAACAAGATAAAGGAAAAAAGTTTGGCTTACATAGCTGAAAGAGTAGATCCCGAGAAGAAGTCAAAGAAAGAAGATGTGAAAGATATTTACTATTAAAGAAGGAACATTTTTGTTTTAGGTTATTTATGAGGATTAATATTTTCTTTAGGATAGAATGCATTGTTTTTTACGTTAAAAATAATCTTGATTTTGCATAAAAACACAAAAAGAAGCATGTGGTAGCAGCATATGTAGAGTCTACTTGGTTAAGTTTATTTTTAGAAATCATCTAGTCTTTAAGAGTAGATAGATAGACCATTTTCAATATTGTTCATCCAAGAATTATCTAAGATTATGTTAGAGGTAGTCATATTTCTTAGATGGATCATCGTGATCTTGGACGGTAAATAATTTTTGAAGGTTCTTGGAAGAATCATTATGACAAGGATATTATACATTCCATGTAATGTGGGAAAAATATTTGTTAAAGGGATGAAGGAATGCAGTAGGTCGAGATGGATAACCATTATGAGACATATAGCTATATGATGGAATAAAATGCATAATGATACTCATTGGAAGTGACCCTTGGTTAAGGTTCATGTGTGTATAACCTTGCAACATTCTTAGTAGTATTTTATGATGTTTAAAATAAATAATTTGACTTAAGGATGTATTAAATATTAATAATTTCTCAAGAATATGTAAAATAATGAATAAAAATCCATTATAATCTCCAGAAGATAAAGTTGTAACTTGGTAATCATGTTTGATCCTTGGGCACTATAATGCATGAAGGAACATTGAAGTGGACATGGACCATAAGGATGTTGATATGTGGACGAGAAAGTCATCATAAGGAGGTAAGTCTATTTTAATTATTATTGGTTATCTGGTTAACATACTATTTTGATACTTGGAAAAATGTTGCAGGAATACATAATGATAGTTGAGACAAGTTCAACTATATGGATGAAAATGTATGAACAATGTTGAGGGAAGTTCAATGTCTAGTACCTACAAACTTTGAGGTCACGATGTGTCCATGTTGGGATTGAAAGGTATCAGTGTAAGAAGATAACCTAAAGGTCAAAGGGAATCACCTTCATGAAGAAGTTATTATAATCTTGAAGTTTGAAAAGGCTCAAAGCAATGCCTTCATCTATTATGTTGAAGATGAAAGTAAAGAATAGCAAAAACAACCTAGATCTTGTTATAAGATTGAAGAGTGAATATGGCTCCATGATATCTCAAAAGGAAGTAGGCTTGATATGATGAGATGTAGAGAAAAAAGGAAGTTAGGTAGCTATGAATAAATCATAGTTGATGCCTTTATAAAGACAACCTATAAGGCTTGTGGTTTTGACTTCCCAAATTAGAAAGGAAGCTAGAATCTCCTCTAGATTTTAGAGGGAGTTAAGGAGTCTCCTTAGATAGGAGAAAGGATCTATTCTTTAAAGAGAATATGGATATCCTGTCTAGTTGAGAGGGAGTGCATTCTCTTATTTAGATGATGAAAAGAGAATGGTGGAGGATTAGATAAGCATTTGTGGTTTCCTTGAGGATTTAGAATTCAAGAAAGGAAAGGTACTGAAACCCTTTGAGAATAGGACGGATATCCAAGAGAAGAGTGGTCGAAGAGGAATAATATTATTTTAGGACTCAGAACTGTAGATCCAATATAAGAATATTCCTGAAAGGACATAGCTTGTGAACATTTATTTGGGGTATGTACCTTCCATAGGTAGTGCGGTATCACACGTAAAGCATCCAAGCATAATGCTCTTGAATAAAGTGGATCTTGTCTAATTAGGCCTTAGATTCAGAGTTGGTGATAATGATGATTCTTACAATTGGCTAATCAATCCAACACTTCTTATGATAACTATTTGGTTAGAGAATGGTGCTGTATTGGGGGTACAATTATGAATACCTCCCTAGTTAAGAGCAAGTGTTGAAATTGTAACTATTTTCAGTCTTCATAATTGTTATTGTATTCATTTCAATATCAATCCTATTTAACAAAAAAAAGAAGAAAAGAAAAAGTTATTATTATTAAAGCATGGGTTTCCTGCTTCTTATTAACAGTATTTTAGGTAAAAGCATGTTCTTAATGCTTCTTGGTCTTTTTAGGTCAGGATTTGTGTCATGAGTTAAAGAGTAAATGTCATGTTTATAAAACCCTTATGTGAAAAATGTAATTGGAAAAAATATTATTTTTAAGTTTAAAAGGCCTCGGAAATTCCGAAAGTACAAGTCAGCCCTCACATCTTCAAGTCATCTTAAAGGAGGGAACTCAACCCATCAGAAAGGATATATAAAGGAGAAATTTGACAGCATTTGTCACTCACTCACCAAGAAGTTAAATCTCAAGCAAAAAGTTCGATCTATAACTAGGCATCAAGAAGACAAGAAGAACAAAGTTCAAGAAGAAGATGAAGACCCTTTTTTGGGCTATATCTCTTGCACATGTGTAAGCCTCGGGTTTCTACAACTACAAAGGAAGTTTAATTTGAAGATTTGTGTTGCAGTACGATGAAGTGTAGTCTCTTGTTCCTGGAAGGAAGAATACTCTGTCTCAACCTTGTTGACCTTGGGAGGAGTTGTCTCACTCAAGGAAGGTGTCAAGATGAAGTTGTATTAAGGTTTCTATAACTATTACACAACCAACGCAACAATATTAAAGCTAGCAGGTCAAAGTTTCACTTTGAAGATAGTTGGTTCCAGATGAAGGAAGAATGTTTTGAAAGGTATTACTTGGTACTTAGAGGAGGACTTGGTCTAGTTTTAGGTATTTTCTATCATTAGAAGTAGATTTTGTAAGAAGAGAAGAGTATTTTTGGTTTTTCCCTTGGAGTGGTTTTTCCCTAGCTAAGAGCCTAATTTATGTCTCCTTTGTTGTTATCATTTATGTTCTTAGTATTTATTTGATGAAAATATCTAGAAAAATAACACAATAAGGATAATTAATCTCACAATAACATATTAATGTTAAGTAAAAAATTATATAATAAGCTACCACTTTGAATTTTCTAGTGCTAGCAAAAGTGAACAATAATCAAAGTAGCCCTAACTAGTCAATGCCAAATTGTCAAATTAACCTCCAAAGTGATTCAAGTAAAATATTCAAAAGATGCGGCCTCCTTCCTTTAGTGAAACTTATTCAAATGAGTCAAAATCTACGTAGAAAAATTCTAATCAAAGTTAAACTTTGACCTGCAAAAACCCTAGAAAAATTTTTGTAGTCAATGCTACTCAAATAGCCTAGAAAATCTCATTCATTATTCCAGTCAACTCATCCTTCCAAATAGATCCAAAATCCAAATTCAAACAAAGAAAAAAAATGCTCAAAATCTCAAAATTCAACACAGGTCAGATGCTTAAAATAGATGTCAAACTTAGTCCAGAAAAATACTCTCTCTCCTTTGCACATGTCAACTCAAACCCACAATTTTATAGATGTACAAAACAATCAATAGAGGATTTCATGCTTGATGAGGTCTCCAAGTTATGTGACATGAGGTCTATTTATGTGTGGCTAAGGACATCAAATTTCCTTACCTATGCCAACCTGAACTTTTTTGTAGTTGAGGTTCATCTACTTAGTCTCTTCCTATCCCTCCCCTTCTCTTTGTCTCTCCCTATCTCTTCCCTCTATCCTCTCCCTCTTAATATCTCCTTCTCTCCCTCTTCCCCCTCTCCCCCATTTATTTTTCCCCTACTATCTCTCTTCCACGACTCTCTCTCTACCCCAATCTCTCTCTCCCTCTCTCTCTCAACCTTTAGATCTCTCAACATGGATCTCCCTCTTTGTCTCCATCTCCCCCCTCTATCTCTCTCTCCCTCCCTCTATCTCTCCCCCTTTATCTCCCTCTCCCTCCCTCTATCTCTCCCCTAGGCCCTATCTCCCTCAATATCTCTCCTCCACTCTCTTTGTCCCCCTCACCCCTCTCTCCCTCCATCCCCCACTCTCTCTTTACCACCCCCCCTCTCTCTCTCCCTCTCCTTCTTCTATCTGTCATCACCTCTCTGTACCTCTCCCTCTCTCTCTCTCTCTCTCTCTCTCTCACACACACACACACACACACACATAATCTCTCTACCCCTCTCTCCCTTTGTTTCCTCCCTCTCAAGCTCTCCCTCTATATATCATATTCCCTCTCCTTATCCTTTCCTCTCCCTCTTCCCCCCTCAATCTCTCCCTCTTCTCCCTCTCATTATATTCCCCCTATCCATCCCCCTCTCACTCTTGAACGATTTATGTGTCTCTTTCTCTTTTTGTGCCATAGTATCTCTCTTCCACCACTATGACACTATGCACATCTCTCCTTCTCCCTCATGCTCTACCTTTGGTTGTCTCTCTCCCCCTCTCCCTTAGTGAATACCACTAGATCTATTTCTCTCTCCCCCTCTCCCTAACTCTCTCTCTCTCTCTCTCTCTCTCTCTCTCTCTCCTACCCTCCCTCTCTCCCTCCTCCTCTCTCCACTTTCTTTGTCTCTCCATCCTTCCCCCACCATCTTTCTCTCCCAACCCCACTCTCTATCTCTCCCACCCACTCCATCTCTCCTTCCCCATTCTCTCTCTTTCTCTCTCTCTCTCTCCCTCCCTAACTCACTCCCTCTCTCACTCACACCCTACCTCCCCAACGCACTACCTCTCTCACTTACTCCCTCTCTCCCCCTCCCTCCCTCTCTCTCCCTTTCTCCATCTCTCTCTCTCTCACTCTCTATTTCTCTGTCTCCCTACATCTCCCCTATCACTCTCACTTTCTCTCTCCCTCCCTCCCCTATTCCATCCCTTACCTCTCCCCCTCTGCCAACTCTCCCCCTCCTTCCATCCCTATCTCTCCCTTCCTCTCTCTCTCCTCTCTCCAGCTTTGTCTCTCTATCTCTCCCTTTGTCTCTCTCTCTCCCTCCCACCACTCTCTCTAAATTTATATCTTCTCACTCACTCACTCTCTATCCTCCATATCTCTACATCCCTCTCTCTCTCTCTCTCTCTCTCTCTCTCTCTCTATTGGCCTTCCATTCTCTCCCTCTCTCTCCCTTCCCCCCACCTATCTTTCCCTCTCTCTCTCCCCCCAAATTTATCTTGGTTCATTCCCCCTATTCAGCCCTCTATCTCTCATTGTCCCTCCCGCACAATGTCTCTCTGTGAATCTCTCTATTTTTCCCCCATCTTTCCCTGTCTCCCTCACTTTCCATCTCTCCCTAGGTTGGTATCCCTAACTCATTCAATCCTTATCTCTCCCCGCATCTCTCTCTCCATCTCCCTCACTCTATAGACCACTTTATCGATTTGTCTCTCTATCTCTCTATCTCTTTACCCCAAACACTTTCTCACCTTATCTCTCCCTTCATCTCAACCCCTCCATATATCTCTATACCTTTCCCTCCATTTCTTTCTATATCTCCCCCTATCTCTCCCCCCAAGTCTCTTTATCCCTCTCTCCCCCCTCTCCCTCTGTTCAACTTTCTCTTTTCCCTTACCCCTTCTCTCTCTCTCTTTCACCCATATCTCTCCTCTCTATCTCACTCCCTCTCTCTTCCTAGATTGCACTCTCTCCCTACTCTCCTCTATCTCTCTCTCCCTCCCCTGCTCGCACTCTCTCCCTATCTCCCCCACTCGCATCTCTCTCTCTCTCTCTCCCTCCCCTTGTCACATTCTCTCCCACTTTGTCTCCCTCTCCCTCACCCCCTGTCCCTTGCTATCTCTCCCTATCAAAATATCTCCCACTATCTCTCCCTCTCCTTCTGGAACCCCTCACTCCATCTCATTCTCTCTCTGTCAAACTCTCTCCTACTCTCTTCCTCTCCCTCTCCACTATCTCTCTCCCTCACACTCTTTCTCCACTTGTTCCCTCCCTTTATGTCATCCCTAACCTTACAATCACACTCTCTCCTTCCTCCCTCTCTTCCCCCTCACACTACTCTAACTCTCTCTCCTTGTCTCCATATCACACTCTCTCTTACTCTCTCCCACTCTCTCCTCCTCTCCCTAACTTCCCCTTTCTCCCTCACTCCCTATCATGCTCTCTCCCACTCTCTCCCCTATCCCTCACTGCCCCTTTCTCTCTCTTCCCATATCATTCTCTCTCCCACTCTCTATCCCTCTCTTTCTCCCTCTCTTCATTTCCTTCTTTCCCTATCGTGCTATCTCTTACTCTCTCCTCTCTCCCTCCTTCCCTCTCTTTCTCTCTCTCTCTCCATCTCTTCCTCTCTCTCACCCACTACCTTTCACTCACTTCTTCCCTCACCCACCACCTTTCATTCCAATTATTCCCTCCCTTTATCTCATCCCTAACCTTACAATCACACCCTCTCCCTCCTCCATCTCTTCCCCCTCATGCTGCTCTATCTCTTTCTCCTTGTCTCCCCATCTCTCTCTCTCCCCCCCTCTTTCTCTCCCCCCACATCCTGCTCTATCTCTCTTTCCCTCCTCTACTCTCACTCTCTCCTTGTCTTCCCTTGTCTCTCTCCCTCTCTTTCTGTCTCTCCTTGTTGCACTCTCTCCCACTCTCTCCTCCCCTCCCTCACTGCCCCTTTCTCCCTCGCTCCCTATCACACTCTCTCCCACTCTCTCCCCCTATCCCTCATTGCCCCTTTCTCCCTCTCTCCCTATCATGCTCTCTCCCACTCTCTCTCCCTCACTTCATTTCCTTCTTTCCTTGTCGCACTCTTTCTTACTCTCTCCCTCTCCCTCTCCACTTTCTCTCCCTCTTACAACCTCTCTCCCCTCCTTCCCTCTCTTTCTCTTTGCCTCTCCATATCTTCCTCTCTCTCACCCACCACCTTTCACTCACTCTATCTCTCTCTCCCTCTCCCTCTCTCCCCCAACCTTGCACTCTCTCTCTCTCTCTCTTCTTTCCTCCCATCCCCTCTCTCCCCTTCTCCCTCACCTCTCTACCTTGCACACACACACTCTCTCTTTATCTCTCTTCCCCTCCCTATCTCTTCCTCCTACCCCTCTCTTCCTTCACCTTCCCCTCTCTCTTCCTCCATCCCCTTGTCCAAATCTCTCTTCCTCCTACTCTCTCACTCTCACTCTTTATATAACGTTAAAAAAAACTTACAAGTAAATAAGAACAAAATTTAAAAAAGAAATACAATTTAATCTTGTTTAAAACTTTGTGCAGGAATTGAATCACAACCCATATAAAATACCTTTTATTTTATTTTCAGTTTTTAATTCTAATAACAAAATAAAAAAATTACATCTATTCTACAATATAATTTAAAAATAAAATAGAAATTCTAACCATAAAAGTAGAAATTAAATTTAAAAATAAAATAGAAATTCTAACCATAAAAAGCAGAAATTAACCCAACTTAAGTGCGATACAATTGAATATGATAAAATTCTCATATAATATGATAATAGTTTCATATTCTTTCCTCTAGGAAATGAAATATTTTATTTTTAAATATAGAGGTATTGAAATATATATATATATATATATATATATATATATATATATATATATATATATATATATATAATATTTATGTAATTTAAAAAAAAAAATTAAATATAAAAAAATTGTAATAAAATTTATTAAAAATTCAATTCCTCGTTAATTTTTTAAATTTTATTAACCTCATTTGAGTAAATGAAATATTTTATCTGAAATATTTTATCTTTATATATAGAGGTATTGAAATATTTAATAATAATAATAATAATAATAATAATAATAATAATATAAAATATTCAATATTTATATAATTAATAAAAAAAAAATTAAATATAAAAAAATTGTGATAAAATTTCTTAAAAATTCAATTCCTCGTTACATTTTAAATTTTATTAACCTCATCTTAAATCCATATAAACGAGTTTCACTCCAAAAACATGAAAGTTCAAACTTCTTCAATAACTTAAAAATATATCAGTTGATAATTAACGTGTCCAACGTGTCTAATTAAAATTAGAATTATTGACCATTACAGTGTCAAATTAAATTTAAAATTGTAATTTTGAGTATATATATATAAACATCATTGTTCACGACCGAACATAAATCCATTTACATATATTTTACATTCCTGAAAACAACATTGTTCATGACCGAACATAAATCCATTTACATATTTGCAATGAATGAAATCAGCTCCTTTTAGAAATCTCGATTTGTGGTAGCCCCACCTATCCCAATTACCGGTATTTTTCCAACGGCAAATTGTAAATTTGGTGTAAGATATTTACTATATTCGATATTTTTTGACTTCCGGATTTTTCATTGTGCATAAGAGGAAATTTAATCGATGGATTTTCATGCATATTTCATACGATGAGATTGCTAGTAATTAAAAGGCAGAAACCAATTTCAAATAACAAAGAAATTCAAGAAGTGAGTTGCCTCTCAAGGCTATGTTAGGTACAAATCAAGGAATACAATGTGATAGGTTCAGAGGGTAAAAGTAGAAAATAAATTTGATTACATCTGATTAAACCATATAATTGGGAAGAATAGAAGATAAAGACCAGAATGGAGAACAGAAAAAATAGATGTTTATTATTCATGGAAGGCTTTATGTTGGCTTTCATTCTAAGGCTCAAGAAAATACAAATTTATAGATGAAGAATGAAGATCTAGAATTTTACATGTGAAATTCATGGCCACAATGAGGCTAAAAGTCAAATGATGGTGGGCGGAAGTCGGTAGTAGTTAGTTTAGTGTTGGTGTGCTTGTCAGAGAGTCATTCATGGATGGTGAGATCAGCATCAAACCCTTTCAATTCGGTTTCACGTTTAACATTCTCCCACTTGAATTCAAGTAAAGAATCTTGAGTCAAGTCACACCGAGTCCTAGCATGCCTCTACATGGCTCATGTTTATTTCTTAGCAAAATCTTAGTGAGTATATCAACAAGGTTCTTATCTATATGGATATTTTCCAAGGATAAGTTTCCTTCCTCCAACACATGTCGGATCCAATGGTACATTAAGTAAATGTGCTCTGTTTTTGAGTGAAATGTTGGGGTTTTGACCAAGTGAATGACACTTTGAATATCACAATATAACACATACTTGTCCTACTTTATTCCTATCTCCCCTAGGAATCCGTGCATCCACAAAATCTATTTACAAGATTCTGTTGTAGCTATGTATTATACCTCTCTTGTAGAGAGAGCTATTATTCTTTGTAGCCTTGACACCCAAGATACATTTGCCCCTGCAAATGTGTACAAAAAACCCATAGTGGACTTTCCGGTGTCAATATCTCCAGCCATATCTTCATCTGTAAATACTTCAAGCACAGTCTCATTATGACCAAGACATAAAAAATAATTACTAATACCCTTAAGATACCTCAAAATCCATTTTATTGTTTTTCAATGTTGTTTTCTTCGATTGGCAAGAAACCTTCTCACTACTCCCATTGAATATTCAATTTCCTGTCGTGTACATTCCATGGAATACATTAAGCTTCCAAATATTGAAGCATAAGGAATCTCGCTCATTCCTTCATTCTCCTTGTCATCACTAGGACATAAATCAGTACTCAACATGAAGTGGGCTACAAGGGGTGTACAAAATGGGTTGGCATCCTTCATATTAAACCTTTCAAGAACCTTCTTGATATATTTTTCTTGTGACAACCACAACCTTTTATTTTTCCTGTCACGCATGATCCTCATGCCCAATATCTGTTGTGTTGGATCCAAATCCTTCTTTAACCTATTGATCATATTCTTATCATGGTCAACGATCAACATGCCATCCACATAATAGTAATATGATATACTTTCCTTGATCATACCTCTTGACATAGACAGAATGGTCATCTTCCAACTTGTGAAAACCATGTTCCAACATGAATGAATAAAATTTCTTATACCATTGTCGAGGTGCCCATTTCAACCCATAAAGGCTCTTCTTCGACCGGAAAACTAGGTCTTCCTTGTCATTTTTTATGAAGCCTTCTAGCTGCTCCATATAAATTTCTTCTTCTAAATCACCATGAAGGAGAGTAGTTTTTACATCTAACTATTCACATTCGAAGTCTAAAGCAGAAACAAGACCAATAATGACTCTAATGGTGACATTTTAACAACATGGGAGAAAATTTGAGTGAAGTCAATACCTTACTTTTTGGAAAATCCCTTCACCACTAGCCTCGCTTTATAACTCTCCTTCTTTTCATTACATTTACGCTTAATCCTATAAACCCATTTATTTTGTAGAGCCTTTCTACCCTTTGGGATCTTAACCAACTCCCAAGTTTTATTTTCCAGCAAAGAGTTGATTTCTTCTTCCATTTATTTCTTCCATTCTTTATTGTGTTGAACTGTACAAGCTTCTTGAAAACAATTAGTCTCACCTTCATCAATTAATAAGATATAGTTTGAAGGAGGATACCTTTGTGAATGCTTATGAATCCTAGAATATATGTGAACCAACTATAGTGGTGCATTATTATGTTGTATCTCATGTGAATGTTTCTGGAATATTCCTTCTTCTTGATGTTCATCACTTTCGACTTGTTTTCCTTCCTGGTCTTGAATCTATTGTCCATTTTCTTGAATTGGTGGGATGTTTTCATGCTACTCTTCAAACCTGTCAATAAATTTCATGACCTCCATCTCACCTACATTCCTCTTAAACATTTTTGACTCATTAAATATAACATCCCTACTTCTAATAATTTTATGTTTTACTAGATCCCATAGACGATAACCAAATTCTTCATCCACATATCCCAGAAAATTGGATTTCATAGATTTAACATCTAGCTTAGTTCTATTCTATTTGGGAATATGTACAAATGTTTCACATCCAAAGGTTTTTAAATGAGAATAGTTCAACTTCTTACCAGTCCAAATTTCTTTAGGGATGTCATCATCCAAGGATGTCATGGGAGATAGATTTATAAGGTAGCAAGATGTTGTTACAACTTCTACCCAAAAATACTTCTCCAAACCATAATTGGACAACATACTCCTTACTTTCTCCATAATTATGTGATTCATCCTTTCTATGACATCATTTTGTTGAGGAGTACCAGGCATGGTCTTCTCATACTTTAAAGCCAAAACTATTACAATATTCCTTGAATGCTTTTGAGTAATATTCTCCACGATTATATGTTCTCAATGACTTGAGGAACTTGTTAGTTTCTCTTTAAACAACAACATGAAATATTCGAAATATTTGAAATACTTCACTTTTAATTTTCATAGGGTAGGGCCAAACATTCCTCTATGCATCATCTATAAATGTTACAAAATATGATGCTCCTCCTAATGACTTGATGTTAACATACCCTAACCCCTTTAAGTGTATCAATTCTAACATTTTTTTCTTTCTATCATTGCCACCTCTAAGGAATGAAAACCTTCTTTGTCTACCATATATACAATTCTCACAAAGATCTTGAAAAGATTGTAGGATTTCAAATGTGGTAATAAATTTTTACCAACAAGGATTTCTAAGCCCTTCTCAGTCATGTGATCCAAGCGATTATACCATAGATCCACCGAATTTCCATCTTTGGTGACAACATCCAAATCTGATTTTCCTATCATTTCCTTCAATGTGTATAATGTTCCTGTCTTAGGTCCTTTGGCCATGACCAATGCTCCCTCGCTAATTTTCTAGCATCCTTTTCCAAAGCTTGTGTAATAGCCTTCATCATCTAGTCATCCCATACAGATTAAACTCGTGCATTTCTGGTACATGTATGACCTGTTTCAACAATATATCTTGTCCATCCTTCACCTTGATCTAGACATCTCCCACTCCAACAATATTGCAAAAAAGATTTTCCCCAAATACACTCTACCATTGTTATAGGTCTATTTGAGAACATCACTCCCGACATTCAAATCAATACAATTAGGGCTCATAAAACCCTAAGTCAGTTGTTACATGCCCTAGACACGTCACCAAATTGAATGATTCCATGCAAGAAAGGTTCCTTGCTTTAAAGCCTGCTGAAATGCCTCCTTGGGATGCTAGCGTAGCCTTGGTTAGGGGTAACTATGTTGCAGAGCAGGTAGCCCCATTAAGGCATGCACTGCACTTAGGCCCATTTTGACCTATGCTGGGCAAGAATGAGTGAAATTGGCATTGGATTCTGGGCGTATTCCTTGATTCTAGAGCACTCTAGAAGGATTCCCAGCTCTTATCTCATACTATGAGGTCGAATTCAGATAGGCTATGGATCAATTACCCGTCTACCCGCTCATCCCTTTCTCCATGGAAACTAACTCCAATTTTGGAAGACCACTCAATGCCCAATTTATGAGATAACCACCCACATTTACCTATAAATTGACCACTCATCATAGTGATCAAGGAGGATGCAATTTGAAGATGGTAGAGAAATATTGTTGGTTTGAGATTTGAGTTCATGCCAAGTAATGTTATGATGCTGGATTGATGTGATTTTGGTGTGATGAGGGTTTGGACTGAGGTTGGATGAGTGACACAAAATCGAACCGCATTAGGTGTAACTCCTCCTTCTACATGAATAAAGTTGTTTGTTCCTTTTCCCATATTCTTGTTCAAAACCTATGATGCAAATATGTTTCAATGTTGTTGATTCCATTTATTTATAGTAGATATAGTAGATAGATTGTGTACTTTGATCGTTGTCATCTTTTGTTTCTATTGACAAGTACCAATTGAGTGGATTCAATTCGAGTGGAAGTGATGAGAGCAATTCAAAGGAGATCAAGGAAGCAAAATATCACAAGTAAGTTCCTTCATCTCATCTATATATTATAGGAAAAGGTTAAACCAATTTCTTTCTGTTGTTCTAAGTGTAATTACCCACTTAGGGAAAACATGTTTATCTGTAGATACAAATTCCATATAACAAATTGGCGACTCCATTGGGGATTGAACATCATTCTTGGTAGTTTATCCTTATCATATTTCATCCTAGTAGACTTTACTTGACTTCGTTGATCTCTTTTAAGCTATTTTGAAGCTTTTTTTATTGAAATTTGCATTAGAATGCCTATTATAGGAATGTGCTAGTACCAGTGCACTCTTCGTCAGGTTATATTACACTGCAATGCACCCTTGGCTTAGAGACAATGCCCTGCAATGCACTGTCTCCCACTCAGACCTACTCTGGTCCCTCTCAAGATGAAAAGACCATCTTTTTCTTAATTTTTCCAAAGTTTCTTTTTATGCCTTTGAAATCAATTTGCATTTCCTCTACTCGCCCTAATTTGACCTTGATTGTTTAGTGTCTATTAAGAGATTTCTTTATCATTATCAATTCATTGTCAAAGTTGGCTTACATTAATTAGTCTTTAATTTTCTGAAAAAGAATTATCTTAAAGTCTTCATTTCTTTGAGAAAGAAATTGTCGTAAAGTGTTCGTTTCTTGTGAAAATCATTGATTGATTGTTTGTGCATCTAGTTCCTTTTTGTACATCTAAACACTAAAGGGACTAAAAATAAAAAATTTCATTGTGCATATTGTAGTTTTTGAATGCTTAAAAGTTATCTCAATTAACCTAATGGAACATTGTAACTTAACACATAACATTTAGAGGTCTAGGCTAGAGACGTGTTCCGACGTCATTAAACATAGTAGTTGTTGCTAATGGTCTGTGATACATTCCAAGTGTAATACCTCATTCCACGTATGTAATTATATCGTAGCTCAACCATGTACTTTCGGGTATATAGGGCGTGTTATAGTACGAAAAGTATAAAGGAATGCTCTCACTGTGCGGTTTCATATTAGACAGCGCTAACACGGATTGGGCCTCCATGTACTTTCAGGTATATATTGGAGGACTACATTAGGGTGCTATCCATCCATAGGTAACTAAATTGGCCACCTTGTATATTTTGATACACCGAAAATAACATTAAGGGAGATTTTCTACACGTATGTTAAGTCCTTGGTTTACTAAGGCAATATATTGCAGTTCATAGTTACTTGGTAATCCTTTTGCCTAGAATATCCCTCTTTTGTTTTTTTATGTTATTTTGATTAAATTTTTAAATTAATTGACCGTGGATAACATCCTCCATGTCACCCTTTAGTTGATCTTAGGTTTAGATATATGGCAACAGCTCCAAAGTCCATCGATCAAGGAATTCCTTTTGATGGGAATCCTAGTCCTTTTCCTCCTTTTAGAAATATTGGTGCTCCTTATGTGGTTACATTGTCCCTTCCGGGACTTACCATCGGCTTTCCAGTATGGTTTTTCTCAACCTCCTTGGACTCGCAACTGAATATTCCTACAATTGGACAAAATCAACCTCCAGTTGATCCTCAAGTTGACCCGGTGCCTTCTTTGTCAATTGTGTCTTCCTCCCCTTCTTCCTCTTCTCCTGGTGAAAGTATTGACACTAGTACCCCAGTGGATAAGACTAAGAAGAAAGGGAATAATAAGAAGAAGAAGAAGTAAATTCAATAGGGGAAACCAAGCAACCATTGCTACGGATGCAATTTCTGATGAGAAACCATCCGATAAGCCTCAAAAATTTCAATATCCTTGCAAAATTTGTACAGGAGACCATCTTCTTCAAAATTGTTCTCGTATTACTCAGATCTTGGAAGAATGGTGTTCTCGTTCACATCATCATGTGTCATCAACTTCTGGAGATCATGCTGGTGACACATCATGAACTAGTGGTAGTAAATTTCATGGAAATAATGGTAAAGTTAAGATTACCTATAGGTTATGCGAAGGGAATCACACCATTCACCGTTGTCTCTATATGGATGAATCCCAAAAAAGTGTTGTATAACCATCCTGCTTCTCCACAGCGACTTCCATCTGGTTACAGGAGACTCTCCCTTAATCCTTCACTAGTTGATGAAGTGACTGATCCAAATCAATTATCAGTAAAACCCACTCTCCCTGAATGTGAATCCCATGAGTCTATACCTGACCAATCATAGGTCCAGGAAACAGTTGACCTAATTTCACCTTCAGTTAATTGTACCTTTCCAATAGAGAGTGAGTATGATACCACTCAGGTTCTTTTCGTATCTTCAGATTCCAATGAGCTTGGAGGCAACCCTCCTGTTCCATCAAGAGAGGAGGAAAATCCTCATGTTCTTGTAACTCAAGGGGGTAATTTTCTCGTTCTTGTGGTACCCCCTCCAAGTAGTCTGCTCAATCCCTTTGATTGGAATCAACTAGCAGGATTTCTTCTTCCTTCTTATGTGCTTTTCCATATCATAGTACATGTTTATAATATTATTGCATATGGCACTATTATAGATGAAGGTGCATCGGTGAGTATCCTTTCCTCCACTGCTTGGCAAGCACTCAGTTCACTGCCACTTGTGCCTGCTACCCAGAATCTATTGGATTTTAGTAGAGGAACCAATCAACCATTAGGGATACTTCGTCATTTTCCTATTACTTTGGGAGGAAAAGTTGTTTATCTCAATGTGATGGTAGTCCCAAGCCCTTTATATTACAATTTACTTCTTGGCTGTGACTATGTTTATGACATGGGAGCTATTCTTTCAACACTCTTTCAAGTGATGTGTTTCCTGAATGAAGGCATAATTGTCACTGTTGACCAGCTTTAATTTCATGGTCCAAATATGGCTTCCAGTCAACCATCTTCCCTAAATGGTCCTTTTGTCCCAATGGTATCTTTCCCACCACGGGTCAATTATGTGGCAACCAGTTCCATGCCTACATCAACTTGCAATCACTGTGATGTTGTGCATTATGTACTGGGGGAATTGGAACCATATCCCTATAATGGATTCCTTACTACATATCCCTTCCAAAGAATTGTTCTCCCATCTAATGAGAACCTCTTGGAAGTCATGACCTCTTATGGGTCATGATCAAGAAACATGAGGATAGTTCTTGGTCTTGTGTCAACCACATTTAAAAATGAAACAAAAGGTATGAGCATAGTTCCTTGTCTTGTGTCAAGCTCATTAAAAAATGAAACAAGGAATATGAGGATAGTTCTTTCACTGTGTCAACCTCATTAAAAAATGAAATACGTCCCAGAGAATAGTTCCTTGTATTATGTCAAGCTCATTAAAAAATGAAACAAGGAATCTAAGTAGAGTTCCTTGTCTTGTGTCAAGATCATTAAAAAATGAAACAAGGTCCCCTAGAGCAAAGTTCCAATTAAGGTCTTTGATTAGATCTCATAAAATCATAGTCGATTTTTTCACTTGATCTCATAAATGAACCTTCATTCCATCCACTTGATAGCCACGAGTAGTCTACTTAGGTGAATATAATTAAGCTTGGTGGGCATGCACCTACAATCGAGTCATCATATTGGGGGCATGTAAACCAATCTCAAGGATAGTTTTTTTCATGGTTCAATCTTGTGTAAAAATGAAACTGAATCCAAGCACAGTTTTTTGTTTCAAGCTTGTTTAAAAATGAAACAAAATCCAAACATAGTTTTTCATTTCAAGCTTGTGTAAACGTGAAACTGAATCCAAGCATAGTTCCCTATGGTTCAAGCTTTTGTAAAAATGAACCCACCTCCATTTTAACCCTCGTGATTTCCATTCTATCAACCTCTTTCATTAGATGAGCATTTGTTTTTCTCCTTCCATGATCACTATCTACTTGGCCAATCATACGCTATCACTTGGTTGTTTTACATTTTTTCAGGAACAGTTGCAATGAGTGGTCTTATTATCCATCCTCTTCTCATAAATCAACATGTTTTGAGAAGTTCCAACATCACCAGAACTAGTTGCTATCCTAGACACCACTCCTTCCTCCAAGTGGAGTCCTCTCTAAGCTCTTTTCAGACTCTTGAAACATGAAAAGATTGTTGAGCTATTGTCCTTTTCAGCTCATAAATGGATTGGAAACAACATCTACTTAGTATAAGTTTAACCATTTTCTAGACTAAGATAGATTACATACGAAAAAGGAATATGTTGACCGAACATGGTCAATAGGTTCTCTCTTGTATTATTTTATGCTTTTTCGGACTTGAGAGACAAATTTACGAAAAAAGAACTTGTGGATTTTACTTTTTGTCCCTTTTCAAACTCTATAAAAATGAAAAGGACCAAGTTCTCATTATCGTTAAACTTGTTAAAACATCAAATAGTGACAAAATTTTCCATCATGACAAGACTGAGTTTGACCTTCGTTAGGTTCGTTAAAACATCACATAGCAATGGATTCACCATAAGGGTGGAATTATAATACAATCATATGTTATCCTCCTCAAGCTTGTTAAAAAATAAAGAGGTACTGGTCAGCAATGACTGGGGAAAATAGGAAAAGGGATAAATCACTTTATGGTAGCAAGTCACTCTTGAACATGACACTTTCACTTAATCTCTGTGAGTATTTGGGTTGGGTTATCTGCTTGATGGTTATCTTTGCTATGGTCTATCACACCATCCATCACTTTGGTTTTGGATCAATGCTTCCAATTCATTCAGTGTCACCAACATGTTCAAGAGAAGTCACTCAGTAAACTTCATCCTTTGCAATACTCATAAACCTTCATTTTCATTACCACCATTCCTGAACCTGGCGTCATCAGTCACATTCTATCTTCAAAATCATTACACTCGTTTGTGTCGTTGATGGGGGATACATCAAGTTCCTCCTACGATGAGTCGCTTCTTGTCAATATTAGCACATTATCCAGGAAGTTGACTTAGAAACACCCTTCCAATCCCTTGAGGCTTGCATACATCAATGGCAAGTCTCTCACTTTCGGCGATAGGTTGACATCACTGGCCTTCAACTGAAAGAATTTGTATGGTGTTCAACATCAAAACATTTATTCACACCATGCAAAATGTACTCTAGTACCTTGAGAATCATTATCATTATCAATGATCTCTCTCACATCTGTTAACAACTTACATCATTGGCTGGTAATCAGGCGATGTCTTCCCATGTTCAACTTCAGATTACGTTTTCACATGTCTAGACTCATACTTGAGAGAACAATTGGATGAGATAGAAGGCCCCTATTCTAGTTTCATCCATCCACGCTACGATTTCAAGGGAGTACTAAATCATCTGTACGATGGTTTTACACAGATGGTCATCCTATCATGGGTCTATATCTGTAGATGACTATATGATTTATGTACATGTAATGAAAACTTTATATGTTGAGTATGGGTATGCCTTCCCTTAGAAATTC
Organism: Pinus tabuliformis; assembly: GCA_031772625.1. Classification (NCBI taxonomy): domain Eukaryota; kingdom Viridiplantae; phylum Streptophyta; class Pinopsida; order Pinales; family Pinaceae; genus Pinus; species Pinus tabuliformis. The sequence continues at coordinate 1,416,194,596 of CM062818.1, read as the reverse complement.
ATGAAAAATCAAAGATATCATGATATTATGTATTGTAATCGATGCAGGTCACCATCCGCTTCAGATCCTCCTCATCACATCATAATTCATACCACTCGTCATTATCATTTTCGACTTCATGCTTTAGGGGGAAACTGTTACACATCTATTTGGGGATATCATTGCTAACATTCAAATCAGTACAATAAGGGATCATCACACCCTAATTCAATTGTTACATGCCCTAGAAAAGTCATCAAATTGAATGCTTCCATCCATGAAAGTTTCCTAGCTTGAAACCTTGCTGAAATGCCTCCTTAGGACACCAGCACAGCCTTGGCCAAGGGTAACTGCAATGCAATGCACTTGGGCCCACTTTGACCCGTGTTGGGTGAGAATGAGTGAAATTGGCATTGGATTCTGGGAATATTCCTTGATTCTAGAGCATTCTACAAGGATGCCCAACTCTTATCTCATCCTATGAGGACGACTTTGGATATGTTATGGATCAATTACTCCTTTATCCTCTCATCCCTTTCTCCATGGAAACTAACTCCAATTTTGGAAAACCATTCAATGCCAAATTTATGACATAACCACCTGCATTTCCCTATAAATTGACCACTCATCATAGTGATCAAGGAGGCTAGAATTTGAAGATTGTAGAGAAATACTACTGGTTTGAGATTTCAGTTCATGTCAAGTAATGTTATGCTACTAGATTGATGTGCTTTTGGTGTGACGAGGGTTTGGACTGAAGCTAGATGAGTGACACGAGATTGAACCGCATAGGGTGTAACTCCTCCTTCTACATTAATAAAGTTTTTGGTTCATTTTCCCATATTCTTGTTCATATCTATGATGCAAATATGTTTCAATTTTGTCGATTCCATTTATTTATAGTAGATATATTTTTTACTTTGATCCTTGTTGTCTTTTGTTTCTGTTGACAGGTACCAATTGAGTGGATTCAATTCAAGTGGGAGCGACGGGAGCAATTCAAAGGAGATCAAGGAAACAAAAGATCACAAGTAAGTTCCTTCATCTCATATATCTATTATAGGAATAGGTTAAACCACTTTCTTTCTGTTGTTCTAAGTGTAACTACCCACTTAGGGAAAATGTGTTTATCCGTAGATACAAATTACATATAACAACCATAATCACCAAGATTATATGCAACAAAATTATTTTTGCATGGGGTTACATGGTGAGATGCCCCAGAGTCAACAGTATTATAAAATCTAATTTTATATGTATATAAACGTGTATCCTCTACTGAAACAATAAACAACACATCACCATCTATGACTACAAAAATAGTCGCACCTTCAATTGTGTTGGATGACTTTTGATCTGTACTAGCCAAACTCTAATCCTTTTGTCCTTTCTTCCAAACTCGACATTCCTTCTTCATGTGCCCAAATTTTCCACAATGAAAGCAGATGATCCTTCCCCTCCTTTATTTTAATTGGCCTCTCCATCTTGATCTCCCTTTTTCACCTCGATCAATTCTACTTCCATGACTAGCTAGAGCTAGAGTTTCTCCTCCCTAGTTTTCTGCAATTGACCTACATTAGAACTCCTCATTCATTAGATTTTTTATGACATTATTAAACTTCAGGGTTCCTGTAGGTGCTAAAGTGCTCATAGACATAATAATGTTTTCCCAGTTGTCTGGCATAGAACACATTAATAAGATATTTCTAATTTCATCATCTACAATATTTTTTACAGAGGAAATTTGACTAGTAGTAATATTGAATTCATTCAAGTGCTCAGCAACTTAAGCACCCTCCTTTATCTTGAGATTGTAAAGCTTCTTAATCAAGAACACTTCGGTTGATGCCATGTTCTTCTCATATAGATCATGGAGCTTCTTCCATAATCCTTCTGTCGTATTTTCTCTGGGAACATTTAAATACACATTCTTTGCTAGATATTGGTGGATTGTTGCAATTTCCTTTCTATCTAGCTTACTCTACTCTTCATCCGCCATCTATGAGGGTTTCTTTGTTGTTCTCTCAATCATAAAATACTCATCTTTTAAAATCAATATATCCTCCATCTATGATTTCCATACGGAAAAATTAGCCCTGCTCAACCTCTTTATATCAATTATTTTTGCTATCTCCATAATAAAATGCACACCCCAAAAAAAATCTCCAATTATAAAATAAAACTTTAATGATTACACTTTACCAAATTTTAAACAAAGGGTAAAAAAAACTCTCCTTTAATAAAAGAAATTTATATAACAAATTATGACCCTCTCCCTGTTTTTAATTTTTTGAAATACCAAAATGATTTTTAATAATAAAAGAGACAAGGCCCAAATCCATTCCTCCCATACACTCTTAATGAAATAAATTTAATGTAAATCAATACAAAGTTTTGTTTTTACATGTCTCCAATTCACAGGCCCACGAATCCACTAGGATGTTATTGCAAACCATATCCAACGCATAACTCAGTTCAATACACAACAAGGAAATTCAAAGAAAATATCAAACAGAACTCAGGCATACCAAACGAAACTTAGGAACTGTAAACTTCATGACGGGCTTTATTTGACCTTCTCATATCATATTCAAAATCCCCTTCTGAAGCACAAATTTCTCCAAAACCTTCTCTTCAACAAAATCCTTCACTCTGCATATGTTTATCGAGATCCCTCCTCTAATGGGTGACAAAGATGGCCACAAGACTACACTGCATCCATAATTGTGGGCTCATTGGTTACTAATGCGAGCTTGATGGGTGACACGAAGGGGAATGTGAAAGGAATGGTGTTGAGGGTGTAACTTAGCTCTAATACCAGTTGATGGGTTCAAAGGGAAACAACGAAAGATAAATTTGATTACAGACATTGATCTGAACAGACAACAAGATTAAGAAGAACACAAGATAAATATAAGAATGGAGAACATTAAACACACATGTCTATTATTCATGGAAGGCCTTGCCTTGTTTTTCATTCTAAGGCTCACGAAAATAAAAATTTATAGATGAAGAAGGAAGATCTAGAATTTTACATGTGAAATTCATGGACACGATGAGCTTAAACGTCAAATGATGGTGGGTGGAAGTAAATGGTAGTTGGTTCATTGTTGGCATTATTGTGAAAGATTCAATTGTGGATGGTGAGTTCAACACTAAGTCTTTCCATTCAGTTTCATGTTTAACACAATGCAACGTGATTTTTTGTGACGAGTAGGTAAATAATCGGATGTTAATAATCATAACCGAAGCACAATATATATCCATAGAATATATGAAAATCCTCTATCCATTTGAAAAGTAATCTAGGGGACTAATTCAAGAGATACTTAGATAAGCAATAACAATATACCTACAAATTTCAAACCTCGGGTGATGCAATAGACAACTTTTTAAAATCAGGCATCATATTGTTCACAAGAGTTGTTGAGATTACGCATTCATTAAATCAAGATCCTCATCTACCACAATGCTATAAAATTCAATAAACCTCATCAATGCATCCATTTCAGCTTACATGTAGGATTTGAAATATTAATTTCTCATCATTTTTCAGGAATTAAATTACAAGGGAGAGAAATTGTAACTCTCTTGTCTACTCACCATAAAAATATATATATTTTTTTCTTCATCTTTTCCTTGCAGGAATTTAAACTAAATGAAAGAAAATCTACATGCTTTTAAGTTTTCTATCATAGACATGGGCTTTAGAACACAAACGTTCAATAATATTTTTAGAATTTAACTAAAAGAAATCGCAATCTGAATTATTTCACTTCTCCCCATAAATTTAATTTTTAATAAAATGCTAGATAAATTTTCAAGAGTTCACTTCAAACTAAGAAAATAATGCTGAGTTTAAATTGCAATTTTTAAAGAGGGAAAATTTTGAAAAACTTTAAAGCACATAACATAAAACTAACCTGGGTTTTCAGGAACATGGCCAACTGTAGACATAAATAAATATTAACATTACTGTATGAAAATATTAACACAAAATCATGTGCAACCACATATATAAAAGAACCATTTATACAAGAGCATGGAAAGAACTTGGTTTCCCTATACCTATGCAAGTCGAATGGGAGCGAAGGCCACAATTTGATTTATGGGAATAGTAGACAAATGCAGGCCTCCTTATAGCTATTTCTAAACAACAGTCTTTAGCTAGACGAAAAATAACTAGTTCGAGGAATCAAAATGGACAAGCAAATGACCAAGAAGCTCCCAATATCATCTCGTATCTTCCTCTAAAAATCAAGTGTGTCCCTCTTCCTAGTCTCCTCTCCCCTCTCTCAGAGGTATTACAGACTCAAACATAGAACACACAATATGAACAACATGAAGAACGACAACACATAAACAACACAACAAAATATAGATAGGAAACCGTCCACAACACAACTCTGCATTACACTCTCTATGAAAGAATGAACGAAGCAGAGAAATCAAGATGAAAAAGTACTCTAGCTTTCCCCTCATTGAATATATGCTGAAAATTTTCATATACAAGCCAATTTTCCTATAAACCAATTTGAAAAATAGAGGGAAAAGTAAAGTAGAAAAGTCGACTACCCTAGACAATATGGAGACATAAGTAGTCCATCACCGCATAGACCTTCGAGTAAGGAAGATCAAATTGGTGATTGGTGACCTTTGTATCTAGGTATATCAGAACATTAAAAATAATTTCCCTCATTCTACCATGGAAATAGAAAAAATATTGTAACGTTAGTGATTCAATGGAAATGAATGTTAACTATACCTTGCAGAGATTTAAATTTTTGTGGACAAAATATGACATGGTGAACTGAACTTGTAGTGCGGTGGTACTATTATTGGACCATGTAGGAATTTAAGGACACCGCTCACAAACAAATCACAGATCAATACACCAGTATTATTGATGTGGTTAAAACCCTCAAGGAGGGAAACAGTCCACAGCTTGAGTCAACGCGGCCACTTCAGGTAATTCATTTATAAAAGAAAGAAAATTTACATAACATTCTCTCATGAATGGTTACCCTACAAATGACCCTCCATGCTCTTTAAATAGATATCATGGACCAATTAGGTGTTAAGCTACGAATCAAGTGTCAGTAATACCTAGGAGAGAATGAATTGTTAGATCACTTCATGTCTAGAACATATCATGACCGTCAGATTGTAAGTTACAAATATACATAATAAAGAAACGCACTTTATCTAGCTCTATACTAGACCAAGTTATGCTTAATTATTTCCTATGTGTCGGAATATCCTAACATCCCCCCTTAAGAACAACTTGGGATAGGATTGAAGAATGTAAAAATATGAAACAATAGGAGAAGGAAGGAGGCATTAGAACCTATCCCCCCTTAGTGACAACTTCTTGAACTCCAACCATAAATCAAACTTTAGTAAATTTCGCCTCTCTAAGAGCCTTTGTAAAGATGTCTGCAACTTGATCATCGGTTGAACAATATTGTGCTTCAAGAGCATGGTCATGAATGAGATTTCTGATGAAGTGCATGTGTAGTTCAATGTGTTTGATGTGGTGATGATGGACTGGATCTTTGCATAGTTGAATGGCACATTGATTATCACACCAAAGTGTAGTCGGATGTTGCTGTTGAAAGCCAAACTCTGACAAGATCTGACGAAGCCATAGGGCTTCCTTACCAGCTTCTATGGCGCCATGATACTCTACTTCTGTTGAAGAAAGAGAGATGGAACTTTGTTTCTTGCAAGCCCATGTAATAGGTCCAGAACCAAGAGTGAAGACATGACCTGCAGTAGACTTCTGATCATCAGGGTCAGTCCAAGGATAATTTTAGGGGCGAATGTTCGCCCTTTGGCGAAATTAAGGGGTTTTAAATTTTTAGTGGGCGAATATTTTGTATCATAGTACTTTTTTACAAACCACCTCAAATAGCCCACCTTATTTTAAGGGAGATGGTAAAAAGGTAAATTTAGCCCTTGAATTTAGGACTTACAACCTTCCATTCGCCAATTTTCAAGAATAGGTTTCATTTAAGTGAATCCATTCACCCATTTTCAAGAATATGTTTTATTTAAGTGAATCCTATTGGCCAAATACCATATTTATAAAAGAGGTATGGTAAATTAATAAAAATATAAATAAATGAGAAGTATGATAAATAAATAAAACATTTTTTATATTTACTCCATAAGTCACCTTATATACATGTAAGGGTGTAAACAAATAAAAATATAAGTAAAGTGGAGGTATGGTAAATAAATAAAACGTCTTTTTATACTTACTCAAAAGGTATGGTAAATAAATAAAAATATAAATAAACTAGACGTATCGTAAATAAATAAAACCTCTTTTTATATTTAGTCCATAACCCTCGTTCTATTTATGAAGGCTCAAGAAAGAGGTTTTATTTAAGTGAATCCTATGGGCCAAATACCATATTTGTAAAAGAGGTATGGTAAATTAATAAAAATATAATTAAACGAGAGGTATGGTAAACAAATAAAGCATTTTTTTATATTTACTCCATAAGTCACCTTATATTTACGAACACTCAAAAAATGGGTTCTATTTAGGTCAAACCTATGGCCAAAATACTTTGGGACAAATCCCATGGACTAGATTGTTATTAATACCATGCAAAAAACCATTATTAACCCTAATATTAGATTAATAAAAATAAAAATGGCACATGGTATTGACCCATGGTATTCACCAAAATGGCACATGGTATTGACCCATGGTATTCACCTGGAATGTAGCCTATTTAAATGGGGGAATTAAACCAACATGTAGCCTATGCTAAGATTCACTAGGACTTTACAAAGTTTTATTATTTAGTGAAAGACTCACCAAGATCTTAACAGATTTTATAATTGAGTAAAATATTCGCCATGCCTAGTGAGAGATTCGCCAAAAAATTATATATACATATTATATTATTGATAAAATCGCCTTCCATTTTTCCTATATACCATGGAGATTCGCCCATTTATTATATTTATAAATTTAGGGGGGGTTCTTAAAATTTTCCCTGATGGTCACCAACCCAATTGGAATCAATGAAACCAACCAATAGAAGAGATGCTTCTGCACTATAATGAATCCCAAACTAAACTATACCTCAAACATAACGAAGTATTCTTTTAGTTGTTTTCCAATGACTTTCATTTGGGTTTTTCATAAACTGAGTAATCAGGCCAACAACAAAGGAAGGGTTAGGACGGGTATTGGTCAGATACAAAATTTTTCCTACAAGATGATGATATAAGGTAGCATCAACTTCAAGGGAAGTACAAGTGACTAAAAGTTTAGCTCCAAACTGAAAGGGAGAAGGGGCTGGATTACAGTCTTCCATGTGAAAATGACATAGAGGATCACAGGCATACTTGGACTGGGAAAGGGAAATACCTTCCTTGGATTGCAAGACTTGAAGACCAAGAAAATAATGGAAGTGTCCTAAGTTTTTCATTTCAAACTATTTTTTAAGGCTAGAATTCACATGGTTTACAAGGTTGGGATCACTACCAGTAAGGATAAGATCATCAACATAAAGAAAAATAATGATAAGAGACTTACCCACTTTCCTGGTGTAGACAGTATTGTCAGAATGACACCTAGAAAAGCCAGTATCTAAGACAAAGTTATCCATTTTTACAAACCAAGCCCGAGGGGTTTTCTTGAGACCATAAATGGATATCTTAAGCCAATATACAAGGCCGGAGTATGTTTTTATATAGCCAGGAGGTTGTTCCATATAGATTTCTTCATGCAAGTCCCCATGCAAGAAGGCAGATTTAACATCCATCTCATGGACTTCCCTTTTGAAAGAGGAAGCAAGGGAAAGAATAAGGTAGATAGAGTTCATTTTGGCAGAAGGGAAGAAGGTTTCATTATAGTCAATTCCATCAAATTGTGAAAAACCCTTAGCAACAAGACGAGCTTTATGTTTATCAACTTTTCCATCTGGTCCATACTTGGCTCTGTAAACCCATTTTCATCTAACAAGTTTTCGTCCCTTTAGAAGGGGAACAAGATCCCATGTATCATTTTCCAATAATGAATGATATTCTTCATTCATAGCTACGTCCCAATCTAGATGGCCTGAAGCTTCTGCAAAGGTGTTAAGATCATAATTCACTGAAGCTTGAGCTAGTAAAGATGAGGCTCTATCGAACTGAGAATGTGTACATCATTGATCTGTAGGATCACCTACAAGAGCACCTATTGCATCCCAAGTATCACGGACCCATTTTGGAAGTTGAGGAGCTGAAGGAGAATCTTGAGAAGGTGGGGGGATGATTTTCATCCTCGTTGTCATCATCTAAAGAAGAAATTTTCAGAAGTATAAGGGATAGGGAGAGGTGGCACATCCGTCGAAATATGCTCATAGGCCGATATATTTTCAGCAAACTTTACATCTCTTCTAATGATAACATTTTTGGACTTCAGTGAAATAAGTATATATCCTTTGACATCTTTAGAATATCCAACAAAAATACATTTTCACTCTTAGGTTCTAATGCTTTATGTGTCTCATCTGGAATATGGGCCCATGCTTCACGTCCAAAAACACAAAAGCGATTTACATCTGGTTTAATTGAACTCCATGCTTCTTCTAGAGTGATATTCTTTAAAACCTTAGTAGGAGTGTGATTTACTATGTAATTTGCACAATTAATTTATTCTAACCAAAAATTAAGACTAAGTCCTTTAGATTGAAGCATATAATTAGCCATTTCCTTTAAGGTGCGATTCTTCCTTTCAGCTACACCATTTTGTTGTGGAGTATATGGAACAATATGTTGCATTTGAATTCCATTCTCAGTGCAAACGTTGATGAATTTGTTGCTAATATATTCTCCGCCATTATTAGATCTTAGCTTAAGAATTTGATGTCCATATTGCTTTTCAACAACGGCCTTAAAGGTCAAGAACATGTTAAATACTTCACTCTTGAGTTTTAAGAAGTATGCCCAAGTGCATCTGGAGAAATCATCAATGAAAGTTAAGAAATACTTGTAGCCAGAGAATGAAACAACTAGAAGTGGACAACATAAATCACTATGCACAAGCTGTAAAGGGGTTGAGGGGTGCCAAGAGGCACGTTTTTCAAAACTATCCCGACGATGTTTTTCGAGTACACATGTGGAACAAACACCATCTCTAGAAGATACTACAGGAAGACTTGTCACCATATTTTCTTTGCATAGATTTTGAAGGCAATGATAGTTTAAGTGACCAAATTGCTGACGCCAAAGTTTGCTCACTTCATCATCATGAGCAACAAATACTGAGGGAAGAGTTGATGACCCAAAGTTGTTAAACTTATACAACCTTGTAGAATCATCGGCAATCCCAGTAGCTAAAATCTATTTAGGATCTCTTATGTCCTTAATTACAACATCGTGAGGTGAAAATTAAACAATTTTACCTTCACCTGAATGAGTTATTTGATATACAAATAGAAAGTTGTAGGATAAGGTTGGAACACATAATGCATCATTAATTGACCATTGTCTAGATGAACAGTTCCAGTCCCTACAACACTAAGAGATCTATCATCACCAACATATATATTTTTGGTGTTACAATCATTTAAAGAAGAAAACATGGCTTTGTTTTTGGCCATGTGATAAGAAGCTCCAGAATCAATAAGACACTCATGAGAATGAGAAGAAGAAGACACATTTAGTGGATAACCAGACCGAGATGTTTAAAAACCACATGCAGAAAGTGTTATTCTTGAAGATGAAGTTGAAGTTGAAAAGTGCTCCAAATGGATGTTATGATTCTTCGTTGTTGCTTCCAAGGCTTCCATCTTCTTAAAGCATTTGGATTCTAGGTGGCCATCTTGATTACAAAAGTGGAAATGTCTATCAGTCTTCTTCCCTTTATTTTTATTTTCCTTATCATTTTGTTGAAATGATTTTTCATTTTGAGACTGAAATTGCTTAGGACCCTTTTTTGGTTTAGGACCATTCTTTTTAAGATATTGCTTCGTAGGATTCTTTGAATTTGGTTTCTATTGAGTAGCTAAGGATTTATTAGAATATTTTCCAAGATTAAGAAGACCAAGATGTAAGAGTTTTTCTTGTTCTCTTATTAAAGAATCACAAAAGGCATCAAAAGAAGGGGACTTGTAGTCATGTCCTTGAGAAATAAAGGCTTCTCTAGTAGAATGGAAGGTGGAAACAAACATAGAGTGGGCTTGTCCCAACTTAGTAAGAATGGAATAGATAAGGCTACCATCTTCTTTCTTAACGTTAACACCTTTCAAGAGAAGTCTAAGGGTCTTGAACTTGGAAAAAAAATCTCCAATGGAAGAAAAAAATTTTGGGTCCATCGTAAGCAACTCATTTTCGAGTTGATGGGCTCTGATTCCATTTTTAATTCCAAAAACTTTAGTAAGGTGTTTCATTGCTTCCTTAGGGGTATCAAGTTCTATGATATTGAATCTAAGGTCTGGATAAAGAGACATATCTATCAAGCCACATGCTTGATCCTGCCTATTTTCCCATTTGGATGCTTTATCTTCATCTTTAGTTTTAGTTTCTTAGCCTAAGGCTATTCTATAAAGACCTTTTATTCTAAGTAAATCCACAATGTAGGACCACCATTGGAAGTAGTTGGTGTTGTCAAGAATAACTTGGCATGGACTTTCCATTTTAACAAAAATTGAAGTTGTAGATGATGAAACTAAGTGTTACAATGGAAATATCTCGAAAAAATAGGCTGATTAAAAAAAAAAACGGCTCTGAAAATGGCTTTTGGATGAAGAAGTTAGGGCTTTTTTAAGAAATGTTGTTGAAGATGCTGACGAAGTGTGTGAATGTGCAGAAATGAATGATAATGTTATATTTAAAAAAAATCTCTCCCCTCCCCCTTTCCAAACTTAATCTAATTAGCTCAATTTAAAAAATTATTTTATGTGACCATGAAAGGCACTTTTACAATGGTACTTTATGAGCTACTCACTAAATTGTAACTTAAGTAAGAGATAAAGAGACTTTAGAATTATACGTGACTCACTTTTTATAATGGGTAAGAACATTTTTACATAAAGTAACTTTAAAACATAAGTTACATGTTCTATTTGAAAAAGTAAGTCAACAAAAAGAAAGACCTGAACCCAAGACCTCTATTCTCATAAAGCAACTTTGGACCAAGTGTGCTAGTTTAAAAGATTAGTAATTTTTGGAAAAGAGGAAGGTAGTTTGTTTTTTTTTTTTTAGTCACTAGAGCTTTGGGGTTTGTGCTTACTTGAAAAAGCTCTTTTTTCCTACAAAAAAAAAAACCACACAACCCAAAGCTTATGGCTTGAATTTAGTTTTCAATGAAAACTAAATATTTTCCTCATTGTTTTTTATTTTCCGAGATCATGCTAAGGCGCGGCGGAAAAGAGCATACGCATGAGAAAAATCCTTTCTTTCTAATAGAGTCACATGGAAAAGAGCATATGTAGAAATGAAAGGTATATATCTGGTAATAAAAATAGAGAGCTAAATAAACCGAAATAAACAGGGAGATGAATAACTAGAACTGCAAAAAAAATTGTATACCTTCGGATCTTAAAAATGACATAGCTAGGGCTATCAGAAACCTTTTCATGTGAAACGAAAGGGGTTACTCACTGGAACATATGCTCCTAACACAATAAAGTACTCCTCTTGACGTGAAACTAGTCATAAATAGTAGATCTAAGAAATGACAATCAGATGCAGTTATACCAGCTTCAGATTTGGATCACCAATGGATGCGACCCTCAAATAGCTCTGATACTAGGTAGGAATTTATAGGGTAAGTTCTTCAGATAGAACACCAAAGAACACTTCTCACAAACATATCACAAATCAATACACCAATATTCTTGACATGGTTAAAACCCTCAAAGAGGGAAACAGTCCATGGCCTGAGCTAATGCAACCACTTCAAGCAATGTATTAATAAAAGAAAGAAAATTTACATAAGATTCTCTCATGAATGGTTACCCTAGAAATGACCATCCATGCTCTTTAAATACAGATCATGGACCAATCAGGTGTTAAGCCACGGATCAAGTGTCAATAATACTGAGGAGAAAATGGATCATCAGATCACTTCATCGCTAGAACATATCGTGACTGTTAGATTCTAAGTTACAAATGTAAATAGTAAAGAAACACACTTTACATAACTCTACATTAGACCAGGTTATACTTAACTATTTCCTATGTGTCAGAATATCCTAACATCTTGAAGCCATGGGAATGGTCAGAAAACAAGAACAACACTAAAAAATATCAATCTCAATCATTTTGTGTCCTTTACTTCGCATAATTTGAAACGTTGATGAAGGGATGGAGCTAAACCAGTAAAGAAGGTCCATTCATGTCAAAAGTTGTGATTTTCAAATTCCACCTATATACCCTTTGACATTTATCCCCATACCTGTACCATTTCATCCAGAGTGCCTTGGAGACACTTATAATTAGTCCGGAGTTGTCTTTAGTTTGATTTTTTGGAAGCTTTTCTGGTAGTTTTTTCTGGTCTAATTTCTCTAAAATCCGGAAATAATTTATTGAAAGCAGAAGTTTGATGGGAAACCCTTGCACAATCCGAGTTCCCTATGAGTTTTTTAGGGTGACAAATCCATATATACAGTCAAAAACTAGTTTCAATAACAAAAACCAAAATTTCGATACGATTTTTTCTGTTAGATTCAGGCACAAAAAAGTACAAAAAGTTGCACTAAATACAACTTGTTTATCCTCTAATAGTTATCTATCAGAGCACTTGGATGACGTTCTGGTAATAAATCATTTCTTTCTTATAATCACCCTACATAATCATTTTAATTACAATTTATTAAAGGTTTAGAAAACCATTGGAGACCATAGTTTTGAATTGTTAAATGATGCCTCCCATTGAAAATGAGACTTACTACATATTTTTGAATAAATTTTTAAATTCAAGTTATATAATATGATGATTTTTAGGTCCACTTAGGCCACGACATAACTGGTATCTAAGTAAATTAAAATGTTTAATTAGATAAACTAATATTTACTATTAATTATATGTAATTGTGAATTTTATAATTTATTTTAGTATATTTGAAATTTGATATTTTTCTATGCCAATAAATAAATTTTAAAAAGTTAAAAAGTTTAGTAAAATGTTATTATTTTTTAAAATGTAATATGTTAAACTCATAATAAATTTATTATAGGTTTGGAATGCTTTGTGAATATAATTTTAAGTTTCATTTTGAATATAAAATATATAATATATTGGTTAGTTTCTTAGTTTCTTCATATGTTTTTTCCTTTTAATAATAAGGTTGAATGATTTCCATTAAAACTCTGAAATCATAAAAAAAAACTAAAAAACATAATAAAATAATATACTTTTACTAATTAAATAGAAAAATGGTATTTTATAAAATAATTATTATAATATGTTATATATAAAAATTATATATATATATATATATATATATATATATATATAATCAAATTAAATTAAATTAAAATTAAAATTTCTACTGGATTTTGGATAGATGGTGATCATGTGCTTTGTTAAGACACCCCTTGATGCAAAAAAGTCATGCATAGCTTACAAAACAAAAGAATAAAATTAAAATATTTTTTATTTAATATATATTTTGGTATATTTTTAAATCTTTATAGTTATTTTGAAAAGGAAAAAAATTATCACACCTACAATTCTTACATTGACTAGTATCTTTAAACCAAAATAAATTCTCTATCTTCAAAACTCAATCTACCAACATTTAACATATCTAATAATTGAATGAAAGTATCTCATAATTGAATGAAAGTTTTGTAAACAAATATGTCATTGCATTTGATATTATTACAAATATTGTCCTAGCAAAGTTATTTATCCTTTTCCATTTATTAAATTTATTTTATATTAATTATTTAATTTTTGAAATTTAAATCATTTTTTTTAATTTAATATATTTATAATATAATTTTAAATTTTAATACTTATTTTAAATAATAAAATTAAAATAAAATATTATCACTCTTACCATTCTTACATTTGATAGTATTTTTAAACAAAAACCAATTCCTTATCTTCAAGAATCTTCAAAGTTAATCTATTAACCTTTAGCATGTCTAATAATTTAATGGAAGTTAATAATTTAATGGAAGTTACTGAATATTGTGCAAACAAATATGTTCGTGTATTTGACATTATTATAAATAGGAGAAGTTAGTTTTCTCTATTTGATTATTAAATTTATTTTATATTGAACTATCATAAAAATGTGTAGTTTCTATCAAAATATCATTTAATAATTAATGTAATAAAATAAAGTTATAAGTTAATCTATTAACCTTTAGCATGTCTAATAATTTAATGGAAGTTAATAATTTAATGGAAGTTACTGAATATTGTGCAAACAAATATGTTAGTGTATTTGACATTATTTTAAATAGGAGAAGTTAGTTTTCTCTATTTGATTATTAAATTTATTTTATATTGAACTATTATAAAAATGTGCAATTTTTATCAAAATATCATTTAATAATTAATGTAATAAAATAAAGTTAGGTATATTCATATTAAAATTTTAAGTTTATTTATGATTTTAATCATTATTTTTTTTGTTTGCTAAGTGGTGTGAGTGTTTAACATTGATAGATTTTCATGCAACGTTGAACTTGCCATATTTACATCATGGAGTGACTTAACAATACACCTCACCACCATCTATTCTACTCCCCATGGGAACTAATTATTTTCAGAATAGTAACATAATTTTTTATATTTATAAAAAAGTATTCATTCATCAATTTATTTAGTAAATTAAATATTGATGTGTTATTAAAAATATATTAAAAATGCCCACAAGTCATAGAATAGATATTTATAGGGTGTTGGCTCTCTTAACACTAGTGACTAATTACCATCTACTCACAATCTCCCTCTCCCCTTCCCCTTCCCCTCCCTCTCTCTCTCCCCTAACTCTCTCTTTACACCCCTTTATGCATCTCTCTCCCTCTATATCTCTCTCCACCTCTCACTCCCTCCCTCCCTAGCCTCTTACTCTTCTAATCCAACCCCCTGTCCCTCTCCCTCTTGCACTCCTCCTTTCTTTGTCCTCTCTTTGTCCCCTAATATCTCTCTCCCACTACTGTCTTTGTGCCACCTTCCCTCCCTCTCCCTCTCTATATACCTTTAACTCTCTCTATCTCTCACCCTCTCCCACTCCATCTATGTCTAGCTCCCTCTCCCTAGCCCCTTTATATCTCTCTATCGCCCTCTCCCTCCTTATTTCTCTCTCTCTCTCCCCCTCTCACTCTTTCTATCCCCTTCTCCCTTTACATCCATCTCTCTTCCTCCTCCCCCTCTCTTCCTATCCCTCTGTCTGTCTTCCCCATACACTCTCTTTCTCTCTTCCCCCTCCCCCCTCTTCCTATCCCTTTATCTCTCTTCCCCAATCTCTATCTTTCTCCCTTCCCATAGCCTCTTCCACTCTCTCTCCCTCCCCCTCTCTCCCTCAATATTGATATCTCCCACTATCTCTCTCACACCCTCCACACTTTCTCTCTCTCTCCCTCCCTCTCTCCCTCTCTCCTCCTATCGCTCTCTCTCTCTTACTCCCTACCCACCTCTCTTTAACACTCCATCTCTTTATCTCTCTCTACCTCCCTCTCCCATCTCTCCCTCCTTCCATAACTCTCTCTCTCAAGCTTTTCCTCTCTCCCTCTCTGTCTTAAACTTCCCCTCTCTTTACCTCTCCCTCACTCTCGCCATCCCTCTCTCTCTCTCCATTCATATATCTCTTTCCCTCTTTATATTTTTAACTCCCTCTCCCCCTCTCTCTCCTTCCGTTCTATCCCCACCTTTTTCTCCTTCCTCTCTTTCCATGACACTCTCCCACTCGCCCTAATCTTTCTCTCTTTCTCCCCTCCTCTCCCCACTCTCTCTCCCCCCCCCCCCTCTCTCTCTCTCTCTCTCTCTCTCCCTCTCCTCTCTCTCTCTCTCTCTCTCTCTCTCTCTCTCTCTCTCTCTCTCTCTCTCTCAGCCACACATTTTCTCACCATCTTGTACTCCCCCCCTCCCCCTTCTTTGTCTCTCTCTCTCCTTCCCCTTCACTAACTCTCTCCCTCTCTCCCCCCCTTTATTTGCACTCTCCCTCTTGCCTCTCTTTGTCTCCATTTCATTTTCTCTCTCTCTCTCTCTCTCTCTCTCTCTCTCTCTCTCTCTCTCTCACACACACACACACACACACACACACACACACAATATCTCCCATTATCTCTCCGTCTTCTCTTCACTCTCCTTGCCCCACTTCTTTCTCCCTTTCACACTCCCTCCCCCTCCCTCTCTCCTTGTTGCACTCCGCCACTCTCTCTGTTTCTCCCTCATTTTCCCATTGTCCCTCCATCCATCCCTACATCCCTTCCCATCCCCATCTATCTCTCTTCCCCCTACTCTCCCTCCTTCTATCACTCTCTCTATCTCTCTCTACACCTCTCACGCATTCCCTATATAGCCTCTTACTCTTGTAATCTAACCTCCTCTCCCTCTCCCTCTTGAACTCCTCCATTCTCCCTCCTCTCTTTTTCCCCTAATATCTCTCTCCCACTACTCTCTTTGTCCCATAATATCTCTCTCCCACTACTCTCTTTGTGCCATCGTCCCTCCCTCTCCCTCTCTATATACCTTTGACTCTCTCTATCTCTCCCACTCTCCCACTCTATCTACCTCTGGCTCCCTCTCCCTAAACACTTTATTTCCCTTTGTCTCCCTCTCCCTTCATCTCTCCCTCTCTCCCCCTCTCACTCTCTCTCTCGCCTTCTCCCTCTACCTCGTATTCTCTTCCCCTACCCCTCTCTTCCTATCCCTTTATCTCTCTTCCCCACTCTCTCTCTTTCTCCCTTCCCCTAGTCTCTCCCTCTCTCTCTCCCACTCTTTCCCTCACTCTTGCTATATCTACATCTCTCTCTCACTCCCTCCCCACTTTCTCTGTCTCCCTCCCTCTCTCTCTCTCTCTCTCTCTCTCTCTCTCTCTCTCTCTCTCTCTCTCTCTCTCTCTCTGTCTCTCTCTCTCTCATTCCATCCCCACCTCTCTTCCACACTCCCTCTCTTTATCTCTCTCTACCTCCCTCTCCCCTACGTCCATTCTTCCACAACTCTCTCTATCTCCATCTTCCTCTCTCCTAGACTGTCTTCATCTTCCCCTCTCTTTACCTCTCCATATTACCACTTTCTCCCTCTCCCTCACTCTCTCCCTTCCTCCTTCTCTCGCCCTTCATATATATCTCTCCCTCTCCCCCTCTCTCTCCTACCTTTCTATCCCCACATTTTTCTCCTTCCTCTCTTTCCACGACACTCTCCCCCTATCTCCACTCTCTCTCTCTCTCTCTCTCTCTCTCTCTCTCTCCCCCCCCCCCCCCCCCCCCCCTCCGCTCCTCCCCTCACTCTCTCTCTCTCACCATCCCTGTCTCTCCCTCATCCTCTCTACCCCACTTTGCTTTTCTCCCTCCCCCCACTCTCTCTCTCTCTCTCTCTCAACCACCCATTCTCTCGCCAACTTTTGCTATCTCTCTAACCCTTCTCTCTCTCTCTCACCCCCCTTACCCTTCACTAACTCTCTCCCTCTCTCTCTCCCCTTTGTTTGCACTCTCCCTGCCCCCTCTCTTTGTCTCCATTTCATTCTCTCTCTCTCTCTCTCTCTCTCTCTCTCTCTCTCTCTCTCTCTCTCTCTCTCTCTCTCACACACACACACACACACACACAATATCTCCCATTATCTTTCCCCCTACCCTTCTCTCCCCCCCCTCTCTTTCTCCCTTTGACATTCTCTCCCTCTCAATCTCTCCCTATTGCAATCTCCCACTCTCTCTCTCTCCCTCACTTTCCCTCTATCCCTCCATCAATCCCTACATCCCTTACCATCCCCCACTGTCTCTCTTCCCCCCACTCTCCCTCCTTCTATCACTCTATCTATAAACCTCTCTCGCTCTCCCACTATGTTTCTGTCTCCCCTTATTTATCTCTCCCTCTTCCCACTTTATCTCACTCTACCTCACTCTCTCACTCCCTCCATCTCACTCCCTTCATATCTCTCTCCCTCTCTGAATTTGTCTCTCCCTCTCCCCCTCCCCCTTTCCCTCTCTCTCGCCTTTCACTCCCTCCCTCTCTGTATTTATATCTCTCTCTCCCCCTCTCTATTTCCCTCTATCTCGCACCTTTCTCTCCCTCCCTCTCTCTCCCTTCTCTCTTTCCCTAGAATTCTCTCCTTGTAACCCTACCCCTGATCTCTCCCATCCTCTGCCCCGTTCTCTCTCTCCCTCACTACCTCACTTTCTCCCCCTGTGCTCTCTCTCTCTCTCTCCCCCTCTCTTAACCACCCTGTCCCTCCCAAACTTTCTCTCTCTCCTTCAACCTATATTCTCTCTCTCTCTCTCTCTCTCTCTCTCTCTCTCTCTCTCTCTCTCTCTCTCTCTCTCTCTCTCTCTCTCTCTCTCTCTCCCCTTCACTAACTCTCTCCCTCTCTCTCCCCCCTTTCTTTCACTCTCCTTCCCCCATGTATTTTTCCCCATTTCCTTCTCTCTCTCTCTTACACACAAAATATTTCCCTATCACAATATCTCCCATTATTTGTCCCTCTATCCCTACCTCTCCCTCCCCACTTTCTTTCTCCCTTTCACACTTTTTCTCTCTCCCTGTCGCACTCTCTACCACTCTATCACCCTCTTCTCTCCCTCACTCTCTCATCACTCCACCATCTCTCCAACATCTCTATCTCCTTCTATCCCTCTGCTCCATCCCTTTCTTTCCCTCCACCCCCTTGCTCTCTCTCCCTCCCTTCCCTCTCTCCCTCCCCACTATCTTTCTCTTCCTTTGTCCTTGTGTCTATTCCCTCTATGGATATATCTCCCTCATTCCTTCCCTCTCTGCCCCCATTTTCTCCCTCTCTCCTCACTCTCTCCCTCTAACTCTCTTCCTCTTATGTCTCTCACTTTCACTCATATATATATATATATATAATTTGAGAGAAATTAAATTAAAATGTTTTCATGTATTAAGCTATATAATTGAAAATAACAGTTTTATTATGTAATATATAGTTGAATATAATAAAATTGCCATAGAATATTATAATAGATTCTTCTTGTCCTTTTAAAGGAAAAAGGAAATATATTATTGTTAAATGCAAATGTATTGAAATTGACAATAACCTAAATACATAATAAAATTGTGAGAATTATATAAATATTTAATATTAAATATTCTCAAATTAGAAAATTTAAAAAATAAATGAATAAATAAACAATTTTTTTTTATAATAAAATTTATAAAACAATTCAATTTCTATATAATAAATAAAAATTTCAATCTTTCAAATTTCATTACCTCTTTAATGGAAACATTAATTCATAAAACTAGTCATATTGGTTGATAATTAGGGTGTGAAACTATAATTAGAGTTAAGCCTAATGAACGAAATACTTAATACTTAAAAAATTACTATTAAAATATATATATATATATATATATATATATATATATATATATATATATATATATATATTTCTAAAGAAATGTTAAATCCCTTAATATATTTGGGCTTTCACTTATATATAAACTCTTATCTTATATATAAACTCTTATGTCTGTCACTTTCACTCACATATATATATATATATATATCATCTGAGAAAAATTAAATTCAAAATATTTTCATGTATTAATCTATATAATTAAAAATAACAATTTTATTAAGTAATATATTGTTGAATATAATAAAATTGAGATAAATTATTATAATAGTTTTGTGATGACCCCAGAGAATGTAAATATTCGAATTTTACTGTGGTAAAAGACAAAATTGGAAGACTGTTTTAAAAACTTTAATCGTATTTTTTTTTATTTGTGAATTAAAATATATATTAAAAAAAATATACTTCTTGAAATGCTGGAAACTTCTGAAAGGAAGTTGGAAGAGGAAATCAGTTGTGAAAACTGCACAAAAACTACCTTCCCTAACTGGAAAGGCCTCCAGGGAAAAAGGGAAGGGAGAGGCAAAATTCTGGGCTGTAAGGACAGGCAGAAAGAAAAAAATTGGTTAAGTCTGGTAAGGACCAGATAACCAGGCACAAGTTGCATGCATCTTGTTGAGGGTTGTGGGCCTGCAAGATAGCTCGGGGGGAGATCCCAGTCCTGGCGATGGATCTCATGGTTGGGTGGTCAAGAGTAAACAAAGGATACAGGTGAACTTCTGTAGCGCATCTACAAACCCAGGCGGACCAGGTAAGTAGAAGCTTTTGGTGAAACTATTTTCAATAGTAAATATATTTCCATGATATTATTGTCAACTGAAAATTACAGTAGCAAAAATACAGTAGAATAACAGTGAAGTTATTTGAAAATATACATTTCTTCTTATCGTTATTATGCATGTTGTGATGCTATCTGCTTAAAAACAAATATTACAGAGGTGCCAATAAATGACTGTTAAGAAGGGCCTAATTCTGTTACAGTTCTTGGTACTTCAAAAAAAAAAACCAAAACAGAGATCAATCATCACTGTATAGAATACTAAAGAGTTAATTAACACATATAAAGAAAAACAAATAAGCAAGTTTTCGATGTAGATGAGTCTGTTAACTATAGCAGAGGGTAAGGTAGCAGGTCCCGAGCCGGGATTACCCAGAACCGTGCTAGAAAAACTCATCAGGACTAATAACCTTAACGGCCACAGAGTGGGTGTTCATTTAAAAGAGATCGGGAGACCATACGTAATTCTTACCACGTATGGGATTATGCACGAAAAAACAAACTGTAGAGCGGTTATATAACATAAACAAGAATACATACTATTAGACAGAGGTAACTGGTAGAAAGTGAAGGGATGAGCAATCATAAGGGGGAGGTTCGAAAAAAAAAAAACAATGAGCCAGACCCTAACGGTATCATTATATAATTAAACCTCGAAGTTGCAAAACTGTATGTTACCACCATAATCACAGTAGAAAAATGCGACAGCAGTATGGAAATCTACCATTTGAATTCAAATGAGCATCTATTTTCCATGATAAACATAACCATTTCATCATAACTATTACATCTCAATAGTAAGGAACCCTAGCAGTTCGAAGAAGATCATTAAGTCAAAACAGAACAGAAATACCTATGGTTTTTTAAAGACAATGGCAGTTTTGCCGTAATATAAAGCTATGAGAAAATAAAACAACTGTAATGATATTATAAACGCATAAATTACTTGCAAAAAGTCGAGTTCACAGAGTACTAGAGCCAAGGCTCTCAAGAGCGAAGATTAAACTGCTATTAAACTTTCCTGAAGAACCCAAGAAATAAATTTACATATACAGAGTTAAGTAATCATTCCAAGGGGCTGGGAATCCGAAAAAAATAATAACATTCATTGGAAAAACAGAGAGGTCCCATAATCCTCGACCCGGTCCAAACTAGTAGTCTTTACTACTCTAGTTCTTAAATAATTAAAATTGGATAAATGGTATATGAAACGCAGAAAGGAATTGAGATAAACTAAACTACTCGGGACTGCCAAGGCACCTCTCGTTTGAAAAAGAACTGACTGTTTCCTCACAACCCAAACAGGGCAAGTCGAGACAACAAAACCTGAGAGTATGAAAACCACGAGTAGCCTCGGAGGAAAACCCCAAGGACCCTGTCCTGGGTACTTCTGTCACGATAGAGAGACAAGCCAAACCTAGGAGCGGCGCCAGGTACAAATGAGCTGAACGAAGACTCAAAACAACTTAATATGAACCCTAAAACCCTCCGGCAAACCTCCACCCTTGGATCCAGATCGGTTGATCCACACCGTTGAATTGGAGCGGGAACCAAAGGTGCGGGGAATGAGGGTACGGGGCCCTGCCCGATCACATGGCCGAGCAGAAAAGGTAGATAAAGTAGGGCAATTGTACTGAAGAGAATTAAAACAACTGTCCTTAAAAATTAATGCAAATCAACAACTCAACGCCGGATTATGACTCCGGTCACCATGCAAACATTCCAGCGCATTTATCCGGTTGCCAAGTAACATATCCGATGCATACAAACAAAACCATAAATATAGACATTTGACTAGACTTTCGATGATCCGAATATTCCCTAACGATATTTGATGATCCGAGTAGACTGTTTGATGTGGCAGAGTGTGTGCGGATTAAAAGGGATATGGTAAAGTTTATGAAGGTAAAGATTAATAAAAAAAAATTATATCTAGGGTAGGATCGTGACAAATTGGTATCAGAGCGAGGTTACAATACTGTGACCTCTGGGACAACATGTAAAGAAGTTTAAACAAAAAAAAACTGGAGGAAAAATAAACAAGCAATGTACAGTTAACCATCTTATTATATTTGTAAGAAAGACAACTAATATTGCTAACTCCTCTTCTGGTTCCATTTCTTAGGTTGAGACAAAAGAAAACAACAGCAAGACAATAGACAATAGACAGTAACAGTAAGTATGCAGAGAGCTGGCAGCGCTCCGCACAGATCGATAGCAGGTCAGGAACCTGCAATAAATCCTAGGGAAAACCCAGAGCTGTGGGCACAACTTGGCGAGGAGACATGTAACACGAACCTTGCAATATTAGAGACGGTACAGGAACTGAAGAATGAGATGGCACGATTACGAGAGGATAATGCACGACTGACGGTGGAGCAAGAAATAATTTTAAAGAGTTTGTCTGACAGGCGGAACCCACCACTAGTTAATCCCAACGCGGAACAACAGAGGATGTCAGAAGAACGAAAATATCAAACAGAGCCTGAAAAATCAGAAGAGGGGAAGGACTATTCTGACAATGCATCCGAACAACAGACTTCAAAACGTCAAAGAGTGGAATTACAGGGAGAATTTCAAAAAATTAAACCCCCACACTTTGATGGGGAACAGGAGGAAGCGGCTGAAGCATGGCTAATTAACATGAACAAATATTTTCAGCTATATGAATATGACCACAACCTGAAGGCACGACTGGCCATCTTCCAGTTAGAAGGAAAAGCAAACCTATGGTGGGAGGAAGTTAAGATCGTCAAGGGGATAAGCGAACGGACCATAACGTGGGAGAAGTTTCAGAAGTACTTCAAAGAAAGATATCTGACCGAGCACTTTTATGATGAAAAGGCAAGGGAATTCCATGATTTACGGTTGGGACAACAGACTATGGACGATTTTATCAACCATTTCACCTCCCTACTTCGCTATGTGCCCTATATTAAAGAAGAAAAAGCCGAGGTGCAAAGATTTTTCAGTAGTTTACCCCTATACATACAAGAAAGGATTGAGTTTGACAATCCTAGGACGATGGATGAAGTTATCCGCAAAGCCAGAATCTGCTACCAGTAGAATAAACAGAAAGGTGACGCTCCAAACAAAATATGGAATGAAAAAAGGGGTAATAAAACAGTTGGGAACAGTAAAGGAAGTCGCAGTAGTGGAGGTAAGGGAATTAGTAAGGGGCAGAACAACAGAACTGTACAAAGAGGTTCATTCAGGTCCAAGCCAATCAGTGAATCCAGAGTGAGCGAACAGTCTGTCAGGCTGGAGGGCGAAGGAATAGTCGGACCCCTAGTTCAATGCTGGGGTTGTGGAGGACCACACTACGTCAAAAATTGCCCGCAGCGGAAGGGAACTGATCAGATATCCCAGATCCATGAGGCATCGACCGTTGGCGATGTGGGACGTAGCGTGCCAAGGATTAACGCAACCCTGGACGATCGTCAGGCAGAATACCAGCCGACCATGGTGGAGTTTGAAGGTAAAATTTTAGATCTTTCTATAGCTGTTCTAATTGATCCATGAGCTACTTTAAGTTATATTAGCCCAAAGATAGTAGAACATTGTAAGCTACAACCTGAAAAATTCAAGAATCCGTGGCTGGTACAGTTAGCTACGGGGGCCAAGAGACGAGTGTTGGAAAAAATTAAAAACTGCCCTTTAACAATAGCGGGACAGCCTGTAGTGGCAGATTTGAATGTGCTCCCTCTTAGTTCATATGATGTTCTGATTGGGATGGATTGGCTAGAAAAGCACTGGTCACTAGTAAACTGCAAGATGAAAACCATTTATTACAAAGATGACTTTGGAGAGAAGCAGGAAATGCAAGGGATTAAGCGCCCAGTGCAGGTCCGGCCGATCACTGCATCCCAACTAGCTAAATGTATCAGAAAAAGATGTCAAATTTATGCCATTCAGGTAGGCTATGCAAATTCAAAGGATAAAACAGCCACGCTGGATAACATTCCCGTAATACAAGAATTTGCGGATGTATTTCCAGAGGAGATACCCGGGCTGCCACCTAAAAGGGATATAGACTTTACCATCGAATTGACACCAGGGGCAGCACCAGTATCGCGAGCACCTTATAGAATGAGCGTACCTGAGTTAACAGAATTAAAAATGCAACTACAAGAGCTGCTAGACAAAAATTATATTCGCCCCAGTGTATCTCCGTGGGGAGCCCCAGTGTTATTTGTCAAGAAAAAAGACAGAACTCTTCGAATGTGTATAGATTATCATCAGCTAAACAAGCTCACAATCAAAAGTAAATATCCTTTACCTCGGATCAATGAACTTTTCGATCAAGTGAAGGGTGCAACAGTGTTCTCTAAGATCGATTTGTGATCAGGTTACCACCATATTAGGATTAAGGAGGAAGATATCGCTAAAACAGCTTTCAGAACACGGTATGGACACTACGAGTTTGTAGTGCTACCTTTCGGGTTCACCAATGCCCCCGCCACTTTTATGTGTTTAATGAACAACATGTTTCATCAATTTTTGGATAATTTTTTTCTGATATTCATCGATGATATTCTGATATACTCTCGTTCTAAGGAGGAGCACGAGGAACATCTCAAGTTAGTACTACAAACCCTACGAGAACACAAGCTGTATGCTAAGTTCAGCAAGCGTGATTCTTTTCAAAGAGGAAATATGTATTTAGGCCATATAATCACAAAAGAGGGGATTGCAGTGGACCCTGAAAAGATAAGGACCATAATGGAATGGCCCGTACCAAAGGATGTGGCAAACATCAGGTCCTTTATGGGATTAGCCGGTTATTATAGAAGATTCGTGGAAGGTTTTTCAAGGGTAGCATACCCTATCACCTCCTTACAGAAAAAAGGAAGGGCATTCAAATGGACTTTAGAGTGTCACCGAAGCTTTGAGCAACTTCAGCATTTGCTCACCACAACACCCATCTTGAGTATAGCTGATCCTAATAAGGATTACGTGGTATGCACTGAAGCAAGTAAGGAGGGTGTGGGCGGTGTGTTGATGCAAGAAGGAAGAGTGATCACTTAGGAATCAAGAAAGCTAAAGGAGCATGAGCAGAAATATTCTGCTTACGACTTAGAATTAGCAGCCATCATACACGCACTGAAAATGTGGCGGCATTATCTCATGGGGAGAAAATTTCTGTTATTAACAGACCACCACAGTCTGACAAATTACTTCAGCCAGCCTACCTTAAATACGAGGCAAGCTCGCTGGGCATATTTTTTAAGCGGATTTGATTTTGATATTAAGCATTTGAAAGGGAAGGAAAACCACGTAACCAACGCGTTAAGTCGGAAGGTGCAATGTTTGTATGAAATTTCGTCCAGTAAATGGAAGAATCCCTTGAAAGAAATGATAAAAACAGCAACAGATCAAGATGTTGAATACCAGCAAATAAAACAGCAGGTACAACAATTTTCCAGCGAAAAAAATCAGCAGGGATATGAATTAGATGATGTTGGAATGCTGCATTATAAAAAGAGGTTGTATGTACCTAGTAAAAACAGTCTTAAAAATCTGATTTTGGATGAGTTTCACATCAGCCACTATGCGGGACATCCAGGGTACCAAAAAATGATCACCGCACTTCGAAAAGAATACCATTGGCCAGGAATGAAAAAGAATGTAGCTGAATATTTAGCGCGGTGTTTGGAATGTCAACAGATCAAAGCAGAGCATCTGCACCCAGCGGGGTTATTACAACCTTTACCCATTCTGGAGTGGAAATGGGAAACTGTTTCTATGGATTTCATAAGAGGGTTGCCTCGGACAAAGAAGAACAATGATTCTATTATGGTAGTGGTAGACAAACTGAGTAAGGCAACACACTTTATAACCGTGCAATCCACCTACAGGGCTGTGCAAATTGCCCACATTTTTATGCAAAATGTGTTTAAACTGCATGGACTTCCGAAGACAATAATATCTGACCTTGACGTAAAATTCACGTCAACCTTTTGGACAGCATTGTTTACAGAACTAGGAACACAGTTGAATTTCAGCACAGCTTATTATCCCCAGACCGATGGTCAAACAGAGCGAGTGAACCAGGTGGTGGAGGACATGTTAAGAGCATGCGTAGTGCAGAAACCAACACAGTGGGAGGAATATTTACATTTGGTTGAATTCGCATATAATAACAGGTATCACACGTCAATACAAATGAGCCCCTTTGAGGTCTTGTACGAGCGGAAATGTCGTACACCCTCAAGCTGGGGTGGACCTGAGGACAAATTAAGATTGGGGCCAGAAATGCTCAAAGAAATGGAGGACATGGTGAAAAGGGTACGTACTAATTTAAAGGCTGCTCAGGACAGAAAAAAGAGCTTTGCTGATCGGAAAAGAAGGTTCAAAGAATACCAGGTCGGTGACCATGTTTATGTGAGGATCCAAGCCAGAAAGAGTACCCTGCAATGGAGCGGTTGTGCCAAGCTTGCACCCCGTTATTTTGGACCTTTCCAGGTCTTGGCAAGAGTTGGGCCGGTAGCTTACCAACTCGCCCTGCCAAGCCACATTAGAATCCACAATGTCTTCCATGTTTCTATACTAAAAAAATACATTTACGACCCTAAACATGTGATCAAATGGCAGGACATACGGGTAAGGACTAAATCTGGTTGATCTAATTAAAAATTTATTTTAGAAATAAAATGACTGGAAATGTTGCTGATTGCAGGTCGAACTGGAAGGCGAGGTTCTGGTCGAGCCGCTGAGCATCCTCGACCTGAGAGAAGTACAGCTACGGAAGCGAGCTATTACCCAAGTTAAAGTGCAGTGGCAGCACTATGGGCGTGATGAGGCCACTTGGGAAGATGAAGAGCTCATAAAAAAGGCTTACCCAGAACTGTTTGTGAAAATCAGACATCGGGACGATGTCCAATCTTAGGAGGGGGAGATGTGATGACCCCGGAGAATGTAAATATTGGAATTTTACTGTGGTAAAAGACAGAATTGGAAGACTGTTTTAAAAACTTTAATCGTATTTTTTTTATTTGTGAATTAAAATATATATTAAAAATATATACTTCTTGAAATGCTGGCAACTTCTGAAAGGAAGTTGGAAGAGGAAATCAGTTGTGAAAACTGCACAAAAACTACCTTCCCTAACTGGAAAGGCCTCCAGGGAAAAAGGGAAGGGAGAGGCAAAATTCTGGGCTGTAAGGACAGGCAGAAAGAAAAAGATTGGTTAAGTCTGGTAAGGACCAGATAACCAGGCACAAGTTGCATGCATCTTGTTGAGGGTTGTGGGCCTGCAAGATAGCTCGGGGGGAGATCCCAGTCCTGGCGACGGATCTCATGGTTGGGTGGTCAAGAGTAAACAAAGGATATAGGTGAACTTCTGTAGCGCATCTACAAACCCAAGCGGACCAGGTAAGTAGAAGCTTTTGGTGAAACTATTTTCAATAGTAAATATATTTTCATGATATTATTGTCAACTGAAAATTACAGTAGCCAAAAAAAAATACAGTAGAATAACAATTAAGTTATTTGAAAATATACATTTCTTCTTATCATTATTATGCATGATGTGATGTTATCTGCTTAAAAACAAATATTACAGAGGTGCCAATAAATGACTGTTAATAAGGGCCTAATTCTGTTACAGTTCTTGGTACTTCAAAAAAAAAAAAACAAAACAGAGATCAATCATCACTGTATAGAATACTAAAGAGTTAATTAACACATATAAAGAAAAACAAATAAGCAAGTTTTTGATGTAGATGAGTTTGTTAACTATAGCAGAGGGTAAGGTAGCAGGTCCCGAACCGGGATTACCCAGAACTGTGGTAGAAAACTCATCGGGACTAATAACCTTAACGGCCACAGAGTGGATGTTCATTTAAAAGAGATCGGGAGACCATACGAAATTCTTACCATGTATGGGATTATGCACGAAAAAGCAACTGTAGAGCGGTTATACAACATAAACAAGAATATATACCGTTAGACAGAGGTAACTGGTAGACAGCAAAGGGATGAGCAATCATAAGGGGGAGGTTCAAAAAAAAAACAATGAGCCATACCCTAACTGTATCATTATATAATTAAACCTCGAAGTTGCAAAACTGTATGTTACCACCATAATCATAGTAGCAAAATGCGACAACAGTATGGAAATCTACCATTTGAAATCAACTGAGCATCTATTTTCCATGATAAACATAACCATTTCATCATAACTATTACATCTCAATAGTAAGGAACCCTAGCAGTTCGAAGAAGAACATTAAGTCAAAAACAGAACAGAAATGCCTACGTTTTTTAAAGACAATGGCAGTTCCGCCGTAATATAAAGCTATGAGAAAATAAACGACTGTAATGATATTATAAACGCATAAATTACTTGCAGAAAGTCGAGTTCACAAAGTACCGGAGCCAAGGCTCTCAAGAGCGAAGATTAAACTGCTATTAAACTTTCCTGAAGAACCCAAGAAATAAATTTACATATACAGAGTTAAGTAATCATTCCAGGGAGCTGCGAATCCAAAATAAACAATAACATTCATTGGAAAACAGAGAGGTTCCATAATCCTCGACCCGGTCCAAGCTAGTAGTCTTTACTACTCTATTTCTTAAATAATTACAACTGGATAAATGGTATATGAAACGCAGAAAGGAATTGAGATAACCTAAACTACTGGGACTGCCAAGGCACCTCCCGTTTGAAAAAGAACTGACTGTTTCCTCACAACCCAAACAGGGCAAGCTGAGACAACAAAGCCTGAGAGTATGAAAACCACGAGTAGCCTCGGAGGCAAACCCCAAGGACCCTATCCTGGGTAACTTCTGTCAAATTATGGAAATCTGAAAGCAAGCAAAAGAAAAACGAATATGTATAAATCCCGTAACAGTAACAGTCAAAATGGGTAACCCCAAATACCCGCACCCAGGAATCAACCGAGCATGGATGCCTACCTGATATGCGGCGAAGTAGGCCAGGTTGCCGAGGACCTGTCGTTCTGCATATCGGAAGATTCCATGACTGTAGCGTCCACCTTCATACAACAAAGAAATACGAAAACCATTAACACATATAAATTCATCGGTGTGACCTGTAAGAAAAGAGTATTCATAATAGGAAAAACCATGAAATTGACTGTGAGAGAATGCCATCACCTGCATAGGTAAATCCCGGGGAATAGTTGAATAACTCCTGTGCAGCAGATGGAACCTCGGTGGAGGAGTGAACGGGAGAAATCCCCTGTGCGCAGAGAGACAAGCCAAACCTGGGAGCGGTGCCAGGTCCAAATGAGCCGAACGAAGACTCAAAACAACTTAATATGAACCCCAAAACCCTCCGACAAACCTCCACCCTCAGATCCAGATCTGTTGATCCGCATCGTTGAATTGGAGCGGGAACCAAAGGCGCGGGGAATGAGGGTACGGGGCCCTGCCCGATCACATGGCCGAGCAGAAAAGGTAGGTCAGTTGTACTGAAGAGTAATAAACAACTGTCCTTAAAATTTATTGCAGTTCAACAACTCAACGCCGGATTATGACTCCGGTCACCATGTAAACATTCCAGCGCATTTATCCAGTTGCCAAGTAACATATCCGATGCATACAAACAAAACCATAAATATAGACATTTGACTAGACTTTCGATGATCCAAATATTCCCTAACGATATTTGATGATCCGAGTAGATTGTTTGATGTGGCAGAGTGTGTGCGGATTAAAAGGGATATGGTAAAGTTTATGAAGGTAAAGATTAATAAAAAAAAAATTATGTCAATGGTAGGATCGTGACAAGTTTCTTCTTCTCATTTCTAGAAAAGAAAATAGGTTATTGTTAAATTATTGTTAAATGCAGATTTATTGAAAATCGTAATAACATAAATACATAATAGAATTTTAAAAATTTATATAAATATTTAATATTAAATATTAAAAATTTATATAAATATTTAATATTGAGTATTAAAAATTTATAGAATTTAAAAAAAAAAAAAAAAAAAAAAAATTATAAAATCTATTAAAATGTCTTTCAAGTATATATATATATATATATATATATATATATATATATATATATTCCTGAAAAATATTAAATCCGTTTATATATTTGGGTGAAAAATCTGGATTCATGGTAGTTCCACCTTTTCTACATAGAGGTGTACTATTCATTTCAAATTCAATTTGTTAGATTTTTTAAAATTTTATTTCTTGATTGGTTTAAGATGTATTCCACGACAAATTTGATGTAAGATGTTTACTACATATCAAATTTTTGGGCTTCCTATTTTCATTGTAAATAAGGGAAAATGTGATTGGATGGCCTTTCATGCATATTCCATAGGATGAGATGGCTGGTGATTCAAAAGGTAGCAGCCAATCTCAAATAGTACAAAATCTCGCGAGATTCACAGCATGAAAGGTGCGGGAAAAGCTCTATATGTAGAGAAGTGAGTTACCTTTGAAAGCTATACAGGGTAGATAAGTGGAATATAAGATAGAAGGCGAGTAGGTTTAGTGAGATAATATACAAATTTAGTTTACAATTTCGAAAATGGTGTCCGATAATTTTCAAGAATTCAAGTTAAAATGGGCATTAGAGTTCCATTAAATATTCATGGTAATTGTGATAAGATGCCGCCGGGAGACCAACACAATCAATCCCTCAAAACTAATTTACTTATTTCAGACCACCTTAATAAGCATCGCCAGGAATCAAGGAAAGCAATGCAACGTGCTTTTTCGTGACCATTTTCTAAATAATCTGACCTTAACGTGCTTTTTTGTGACCATTTTCTAAATAATATGACCTTAATATTCATAAGAAAACCACAATCTATGTCTATAGAATTGACGAACAAGGGTGGTATTTACATTTCTATTGTATGAATATCGTTTATCAATCTAAATATAAAAGATGACCATATGCATACGAATTTCAAACCCAGTGTGACGCAATAAATCAGGCATCATATTGTTCACAAGAGCTGTTGAGATTCTGCGTTCTTTAAATCAAGATCCTCTTCTACCACAACGACGCTATCAAATTCAATAAAACTTGTCAGTGAAGCCATTTCAGCCCAAACGCAGGTTTTAAAAGATTAATTTCTCATCACTATCCAAAAATTAGAATTAATTAGTAGAGGGAAATCTGCACTCTCTCACATGATTTATGGATAATTTTCTTTGGGAATTTAAACTAAAAAGAAGGAAAATCTACATGCTTTTAAGTTTTAGAGACATGGACTTTAAAACAAAGACGTGAATTTAACTAAAGGAAACCAAAATGTAAACTATTTCACTTCTCATCATAAACTTCGTTTTTCAGAAAACGCTAGATACATTTTCAAGAATTAACTTGAAACACAGAGAATAATTAACACAGATGTGTGCAAATATTAACACAACAACATATGCCGGTGTAGATGCAAAAGAACCATTTACAGAAGAGGATGGAAAGAACAAGGTCTGGGTGTACCTGTGCAAGGCGTACGGTGTATGTTGAAGGCATTGATGGTGGATAGCTTACAAATGCAGACCCTGCTTGTAGCAGCAGTCTTTAGCAAACTAACCTGACGAAAACTAACCTGTTTGCGTAGTGAAGAGGACAAGCAAATGGCCAAGAAGCTGCGAATACCATCTCAGATCTTCCTCTGCAAATCAAGTGTGTCCCCATGCCCAGTCTCCTCTCCCGTCTCAGAGATATTACAGACAAACATATAATGCACAGCATGAATGCACGTACGAGGACAGACAACACTTGGAAACAACGCACATAGATATGAGGACAGACGCCACCTGGAAACATAGTACAGACAGACAGCCTCCGCAACACAAGTCTGCAGTACAGTGCCTGTGAAAGCAAGAACGAACCAGAAGAATCCTAATTGAATAGATGTAATTTTTCACATACAAGCCTATATAAGTCAATTTTCCTATACACCAATTAGGCCAATAGAGAAGAAACGAACGTACAAAAGTAAAGTACCAGAGACAATATGGCGGCAGAAGTAGTCCATGACCGAATAGAACTTTGCCACGGTCGGATCAAAAGAACACCGCCAGAAAATACCGATCTAGCCCGTTTCGTGCCCTGCAATTCTCATAATTCTGAATGCCGAAGAAGAGATGGAGCTAAACCGGGGAAGGGGCTCCTCCATTGAAAGGTGGTAAATGTTGCACGTTGTGATTTTCAGACTGCACCTATATATGTGACATCTGTCCCATACCCATACCATTTAGACTAAAAGCTCGAGCGTTGTGGGATGGAGACATGGTTAAAATATGTGGGGATAAAGTTCTTTTACCTCTAACGGTTATCTGTCAGAACCCTTGGATGCCCTTCTTGTAATCAAGGGTGATTTCAAAGTCGGTTTAGTTATAATTGAGAAAACTTCGAAAGTGGGTTATATAAAATATCAACAAGTTTGTATTAATAAAACTAGTTTACACATGTCAATTAAAAACTGAAAATTTTGTCATCTACAACCTCTTATATTTAGTAGGAGTTTTGTCATCAACCATTTACGACATCCTATATTTAGTAAGGAGTATACCACATAAATATTCAATGTAGGGGACTAAAATAAAGGGCTACAATATATTATTTATAGAAAGTCCATATGTCTCACCAAGACTACATTGTAAACATATTTATGATCACTCACCATATAGTAAACATATTCTATGATCACCATATTTTTATATAGTTGTGACAAAATATCATAAATCAAATTATCATGTCCTAGATATTTAGGAAAACATAAACCATAACAAGTGTGGGACATAAATAATCCTTCATCGATGAAACTGCCACTTTGGAAAGTTTGGAATTTTATCACTCCCTTTAGGTTATGTAATCCTTTCTTAGAATGTTTATCTGCACGAGAATTATGCTCTTGGCAGATGTTCAAGAAAGATGGATTATGGAAGAGTCCAATTTGAGAGAAAACAAGGGTTGAAACTCGCTCTGTCACTCATCCATTCGATACAGGAGTCCACAAAGACAAACATGGGAGTCCAAGAGAAGTAGCATACATAGAAAAGAAAGCCCCCATAAAGCCATGATCAACACTCTATTGTTGGTCTCTTAGCAACACTTCCATAGAAAATGGTAATAGTGCCTGGGAGCTAAGGAGATATATGTCCCACAGCCACATACCAGAGTGCTGGACAATTCCATCAAAAAATGAAAAAAATCCAACGGAATTCTGCCAACAATCAATAGGTATATTACCCTTCTTTATCCCGAACCTATGCACCTTAATACATTTTTGGAGGGCTGTATATGGTGTTGTTATTTAGTTTCTTGGTGCTTCTTTTTCCTTCTCAGAGTAATGATGACTAATGTCCACTAAAACCCAAATAGTGTGAGAGACTTTAAAAAGATAAAATATTTACTCCAAAATCACCATAATTTTACTAACTAAACTAAGATATACTATTTTATAAAATTTTACTTATAATATTTTCTATTTAGAAAAAAAATCTTGTTATTTAATCATATCCTCTATATATAAATATAATCAAATTTATTTACATTTATTTTTTAATTTAAATAAAATAAAATTATTTACTTTAAATAAAAAAGGTTATCACTCCTGCCATTCTTACATTTACTATATCTTTAAACAAAAATCAATTTTCTATCTTCAAAAAGTAAACATAATCCAACAACCTTTAGCATATCTAATACTCAACAAATATGTTATTATATTTTATATTATTACTCTAAAAAAAGTTGTTTCTTTTCTTTATTATTAAATTTATTTTATATTAGATTTAGTTTTTTTAATTATATTGAAATATTGTAAAATATTATATTACTTTCAAAATAATACTTATTATGATATCATAATAAAGTCATGGATACTCAGATTAAAAGTTTAAATTTGTTTATAATTTTAATCATCTTTATTAATTATGCTCATTTAAAAATAGTAAGACAACTTTTTATATTTATTGAAAACTGTTGGTACTTTAATTTTTAAGCTAGATCTTTATATGTAACTAAAAATACATTAAAACTACATTATATTATATATGATGATTTATTTATGTATGACTTTTACTAATTTAAAAATTAAAAAAAATCTTATATGTATTATTTAAACAATTATCAAATAAGAATAAATATCATTATTAATAAATATCATTATTAATAAATATCATTATAGGATAATATGAAGATCTGATTTTTGGTTATTTGATTCAACGCACCAAATTAATAAATATGCAATTTAAGGTATATAATTTTATCAAATATGTTAACTCATAGATCATACAATGCACCATTCCCTCCACTCTTACTGTGTTTGTAAAAGAAAGAATGAACCAGAAAAATCATGATGACAATGTACTCCATTTTTTCCTCTAATTGAACAAATGTTGCAATTTTTCATATTCAAGCTTATACAATGTTTCTTTTCCTACCAACCAATTAGATAAATAGAGGGAAAAAGAAACTAGCGTTTCAGAGACAATATCTCCACACATCACCACATAGAACTTGTTATAAGGAAGATAAAGTTGGTGATCAATGATATTTGCGTCCAGGTATATCAGAAAATTAATTATTTATTTCCCTCATTCCACCATGAGGATAGAAACACTACTGTAACGTCAAAGATTCAATGGAACTGACTGTTAATTATACCTCACAGAGCTTTAAACTATTGAGAACAGAATATGACATGGTAAACTGGACTTACGGTGAGTGCTCTTATTATTGGACCTTTAGGCCATAGACATGGTCAGATCACAGGAACAATGCCAAAAAAATACCAATCTCACTCGTTATGTACCCTGCACGTCTCATAATTCGAAACGCTGAAGAAATGATGGAGCTAGACCGGTAAAGAGATGGAGTTGTCTATAATGCTACTTTTTGAAGATTTTGGTGACGGAATCCGGGGGAAGAAATTGAGGTCAAATCTTGATTTCTTGCAGTTAAAATGGTTTTTTAACTGCATATTTGGATTCAGCACCCTGAAAAACCCCTGGGACGCTTTCATTGTGCAGAAACTAGCTATCAAACTTGCGATTCCAATAAATTCCTACCGGATTTCGACCAGAAAAATCCGCCGGAAAAACTTTCAAAAAATCGGGTTATAGACAACCGCTAAAAAAATTCCACTGAATGGGTGGTAAATGTCGAACGTTGAGATTCTCAAACTCCACCTATATATCTCTGACATCTGTCCCTATACCTATTCCATTTGGACTAGAGCGCGGTCGTATGGGAAAAAGATTTTTATCTTACAATGGTCTGTCGGAACATCGACGATGTCTTTATTACCTCCATGGTTTGTTTCATTACAATTTAATTATTATTTAGAAAACCTTTATCGACCACATCTTCGCATTCACAAATGATGACTCCCATTTAAATTCTAACTCATCACTGACTTTTGAATAAAAAAATTAATTTCAAATTATATAATAGGATGAAGTTTAGGTCCCACTTACGCCATATAGTAATTTTTATCTAACTAAATTAACATTTTTAATTAGATAAAAAATATTATGGTTAATTATATTTGATATATAATTTTATAATTTATTTTATTATATCTATTTTATTCGTTTTAGGTTAATATTTTTTATATCCATTAATAAATTTTATATAGTTAACAAAAAAGTTGTTATTATTTTTTCCTAGGATAGGTTAAACTTTTAATAATTATATATTTGGAATGTTTTTAAGGTTCATGTAACACCTTTCTTTCGTATGTAAAAATTTGTTAGCCTAAGCTGAGAAAAGCTAGGTCTAATGTGTAACAAGAAAAGTAAATAATTTATGGAATATTAATCACTTGGAAAAGTGAGACACCACAAGATGACATTTCTTGCCAAATCACATCAGTGAATGGGACGGGATAGTTCTTTCATGCTAAGAGTTTTAGATCCAACTCTAGATAAGCTTAACGGATTGGAGACAAATATCAATTAAGCTATTTAGCTGGAGAAAGATGCTAAGTTAAGAAAAACATAAAAGCCTTGTAGGAGAGAAAGGCAAGATTTTATGAGGAAAAGTCTCGCCGGAGATAAAGGAAAGCTTCTATAGGTAAAGCCTAGGAAGATGGATAAAAATGATCCATAAAAGCGGGACACTAATAATGGAAACCATATCATGAAAGAGGGTATTAAATACCCATTGAAAAAGACAGCCGAGGTAGTTCATCCATGACAAGAACTCTCGACTTTGGGGTGAACTAGAAGAGTCAATTCTGGGTTGGGTGGTGGTGCTCAGTTTTCCAAGTGGTGTTCTCTCTTCTAATCTAGTTGGATTCACTTGCATGGGATATATTGTATGTTTACTCCTTACTTTTTATGTTGTGGAATCATTCAACTCAGATGTATAGATGTTTGTGTTATCTTTATTTATGAGAATGATTGAATTCTTATGCATGTGACTCCTATTGCATCCAAGTGTAGAGTTAGTGATGGAAGCATAGTAGGTAGTTATTAATACTTGGGTCAAGGAGCTATCTGACACATGTTGTTAATGGTAGAATCTACATGTGACCCCTATGCACAAGAAGAGTTGCATGTGGTAACTTTGTTTATGAGATGATCATATACGAATGTGTGGGATATCTATTGAATCTAAATTTGATCACCATTAAATTTAGTGAAGGAATATAGTATGCCTCTAACTTTAGGTGATATTTATGTTTTAAGTTGGTGAATATTTAAGGATGAGACGTTCATGCATGCGCGAAAAGTTTGACATAATGCTTCAAATTGTATAGTCTATGGTTTAGCTTATCTATACCATAGATTATGCGTGATAGTAATTGTATCCAATGAGGCTAGTTCAGCTATTTATGCACATTTCATAAGAGGTATGGCAATAACACTTTTGACTACACCTGTAGGACTATGATCATGATTCATGGCCATGCTAGCTACAATAGACTCAAGATAATGTTCCATTAATACTTATACGGAGTCATCAAAGAATGTTATTGGTTGCATGCCATTATTAATTCTTTTCTCCAAATTGTAACTTATGCTCAAGGGTGATCTAACAGATAAGTCTTATAAATGAATCTAAAAGTCCACATCATGGATCCAGTGAAGCATAGAAGGAGGTTGTAGTGTTGAGCCGAGGTAGTATGGTTCATTACTTTTGATGTTGTTCAATTGTTAAGAATATGAATATAGTTGCATAAATAATATTTGTTCATATAATGATGGAATAATTATACTTGTGACGACTGTTGAATCTTGACTTTAACTAAAGAAAATTAGTGAATGGGAGCCTAGTAGGTAATTCTCAAGCTAGGCTTACGGGTACGCGCGAAAAATGGTATTGGAGCATAAGTTCAAATATTTCAGCCTATGGGCCAATCTGTCTCTATACGATATGAATAAGTTTCAGGTCCTAAATTTGGCCTTACACTACTATGAATTGTAATGGAGGGTTCGGGTTATAAGTGCCAAATATACAAGAATCCATAACGGTGGAAATCAAATACTAAAATGAGTATGGCAGGGGCATATTGTTGGAATAGAAATATAACCTAATGTGTTATATATATATATATATATATATATATATAATAATAATAATATTACTAATTAAGGTCTCATCCAATATTTGACATTTATAACTCTCCATGAAAATAAAGTAAAATATATTAAAAAATTGCACAGGGCATATTTAACAACGTACAGGTTATATGGCCATGACCACATTTATAAAAAAATCCGAAAATGTTTGGTAATTACAAAATTATTGGTATTAATTGAGAAACAAGATTTAGTCTCATAAAAGCATGAGCGATATAGTGCGTAGATCGAACTATATAGAGTTATTTTTTATTTCAGACTTCTGTGATCCATATCATTATCAAATAGAATTTTTGGAATAAACACATCATTGTTTTAGATTCGGTGTTTTGAACCATCTATTGTGGTTTATCCTTAGGACAAGGATG
Organism: Pinus tabuliformis; assembly: GCA_031772625.1. Lineage (NCBI taxonomy): Eukaryota > Viridiplantae > Streptophyta > Pinopsida > Pinales > Pinaceae > Pinus > Pinus tabuliformis. The sequence continues at coordinate 1,416,156,430 of CM062818.1, read as the reverse complement.
AAAAACTAGATTTGAAATTAGGTATAAATAGCAAAGATGGCCCATGTGCTAGAAGAACGACAGAGGCATCTCTGCAATGTTTAAGGAAGGCCAGATTCGTTTTTCTCTTAGAAACCTGCAAACGGGATCGTTCAAATAGTTGAACTTTATTAGCCATTTCCCTTCCATATAGGGATATAATTTTTTATTTCAGACTTCTGTGATCCATATCATTATCAAATAGAATTTTCGGAATAATCACATCGTTGTTTTGGAGTCGACGTTTCGAACCATCTATTGTGGTTCATCCTCAGGACAAGGATGAAAAACTAGATCTGAAATTAGGTATAAATAGCAGAGATGCCCTATGTGCTAGAAGAATGATAGAGGCATCTTTGCAATGTTAAAAGAAACCCAGATCAGTTTTTCTCTTAGAAACCTGCAAACGTGATCCTTAAAATAGTTGAACTTTATTAGCTCAAAACAATTAAGAGCATAAGGTCTTTAAATTTTAATGGCTGACTATTGCAAAAGTGAAGTCACGTTTATGACGCGCAGGGTTTAGCAGGAGTGATCGAGTGATGAGGTTAGTTCTATATATATGACAATGGGGATGATTCTAGTTGGTTTGATGTTGGGGGTTGTGGAAAGTGTTGTAACATCCATTTACATCATCTACACAGAAGATCCTTTGTTGATCAGCCGATGGGATGAGGAATTTTTATATCCAAATATTGGAAGCATTACGTGAACGACTACTACATAGAATTTTGCAAGGTAGAGATGTCCTAGCCATCGTTCGAATTCAAAGTTAGATATTTGTACCCAACCTTGTGTAGTTGATAGATGTTGCATTTGAGTGCTAGTTTTGTTATCATTGTTGATGTCAAGACATTCATGCTTTAATAATTTACATTATTTCAGAAGGTCTTAGCCCTGTTGATTCTTTTGGAACTATATTTTAGCATATTGATTTTACTCAGATTTAAAGCATCCCGTGGATCAAGACATTCGATCAAGTTTGGTTGGATGGAGTTATACTACTACATGGCACAATAAAGAATGACAGATGAATGGATAGGGATTGGATGGTCGTGAAAGACCAGACATTTTTATTTTTTATTTTTTTGCAAAACTAAAACACAACAACACCTTTAAAAGAAGGAACGACACCTTCAATACACAACGCTGCTTTTTCTATTTTCCTTAAACAATGATCTGGAGGTGGGTCGAGTGCGATGAGTTGTCATGTCTGAAACAAATTATTGTTTTCGAATTCCCTAGTGACGCATGCAGTGGGTTAACGCTTATCCCTACATTCCCATGAATAGAGTTTATCCTTAACCTTAGATGCTTATATTTATCATTAAGGAAATTCTTGTTAAATAAGTAGGGCTTTCCTTTGATCTTTACATGGAGGTAGGAATTTGGTCATCCAAGTGTAGGGATTGACAGTCATGAGGTACACCTATGCATATCTTCATTATTCTCGTTGGCTTATGTAAAACTTGACTCAGGGAGAGCAGTTCTTGTCTGGCTAGGCAAGAAGAGTTGGAAAGAAAGCCTTTCTAAAAATATCCTATTGTTTAAATTGCAGATTCTCCATAATACCCTTTCATAAATTTTTAGTTCAAGTTTGATCTTTATCCAATGTGTGGAAGTCCTGTATTGTAAACGATAATTGAAATACGTAGCGATAATGGTATCTAGCATCAAATAAATAATGGTGATGCCTCACCCAAGTAGACCCTAAGGTGGGTTACACTTCCACCTCCGAGGTACTCGTTGTTGTTATGGTTATCGAAAGCATGGTTGTTGCTACCATAATCTTACACCAACTCACCTAACAACCTTCTATTTTCATAAAAATAGTTCCAATTTGTGTTGAGATCATGAAATTGCTTGCTAGTTTGATGACAATACCAACCAAGGAGGATCTACACTCACCTGTAGGCTAGTGAGGGAAACATTTGATGCACAATGGATTCTCCACCAAACTCAGTCATTCCATTACCCCAAATATGATTAAGGTCAGTGTTGTCGTATCACGCATTGCTAGATACCAAGAAGGTACTCTTTTGTTTTCCTTATCAAGTCCGATTTTTTTTACAGGTTATACCCCAGATTTATTAGTAATGTATGAGTTTAAGAATAGTGCTCGGTTGTCAGAATGGGGAATAACGCTGGGAAGGAGTACTTTTCCTTCTATAATGACGGTTATTATTGCATGCAGTACTGGATTATCCTCTAAACCTTGGGTCTCTGTTAACCCCCAAATTTAGATCGAATGTATTATCGATCTCAGAAAGAGATGTTAACCAATTGGCTTACGTACATGCATTCCTCTAATTTGGTAGGACCGAGTACTTACACCAAGTGGGTTCCTGGAATAGGTATTGTATTATTTTTAACTTGCTTATCCACCTCATTATTTGGCAAGTTAGGTCTTAAAATATGAATGGAACATGGATATTGAAGATTGAAGTATATTAATTAGTTTCGACATAGTCGAATGTCTGATTTAATGTGTATGAATAGGATTCACTTATCGATGTCTCCATTATAGTCATTAAAAATCCATCATAGCTCCTACTTAAATATGAGGTTTGCATGGTCCTATAATTGATTGAAACTTTAAGTTTATATTGGAACAAATAAATTTGCGATATGTCAATGTGGTGATGGAGTAGGAAGTAATACAAAGACATGGAAATTATTGATGGGTAGTTATAGGTATTGCATGTATTGATGAGGATGACGCTGCACCTATTTTTTTTTGGTTAAAATGTGAAAAACATCAAAACATGTATAAAATCGTTGACATGCACATGTTTTATGTTGTTAAAATGTGAAAAACATAAAAGATGTATAAACTTGTCAACATATGTGCTATGGTTGCTAAGTTGCACTTTCCTTGATGATAAGGATATTGTTTTAGATTGTTGTGCATAATTATTTTAAGCAGACATTATCAAATTAAATTACATGTGGGTGTTGTGTGCGAAAGTGAAATACACAGAAGAGTATGAGTTATTTTGTTCATGCATAAAATAAAAAAAATATGAATACTTTATCTTTAGAGTTGCTAAGTTGCAGGTGATACTCATGATGTGATTACATACCTATTTTTGACTTTCATGTAGGACTCATTGTGTGGTTACAATGAGTTGCATTGATACGCTTTCATGTGTGAAGGGATAAAAATTCCCACAAATTAACATGAGTTAAAAAATGAATTATGATGAAACAAATTGGAAATTTACAATGCATGTTAGAGAATCAAAATGTGTTGTGTATTTCATTCTTGTTAGATACCATAAAGGTCAACTATTAAACAATGTTTATCTTAAAAGTCATCAAATAAATTTCTAAGTGAGCACCTATATAAATGAGAAAGGTTGAATTTAATCATTACACCTATGTTAAATATTCACGTCCTTGGATGAGAGGAGAGAGAATCCCTGGAAAACTATATTGGAATAAAAAAATTCTGCCAATTTGAATTGTAGGGGAGAAAAGAGCAATGCAAGGAAAAGACAAAATTGATTATTTCAATAAGTAAGAGAGGCTCAACCATAATATTGTTATTTTTGTGAGCCTACTTATTTAGTATTAGAAATTACATGCACTCGTGTTAATGAGTTACTATACCCTATAAATTAGAGTAGGGTAAAATACTAAACACCTCGACATAAGAGGAGTAAATACTATAACTAGCTCTAGCAAGGATATTGGACATGAAAGTTTTGAATAAATGACGGTGGGAAATAAGTGATTTTCAAAGTATGGTTATTTGATGGATTTAGTAATATGGTCATCACCTTATTCTATCAATATCAAAATCAAATTATGAGTTGTATGTTTTCTAATAAAGGACATAACTTAAGGAAATAACTTTATGGTTAAAAGATCATAAGAAAGGGTGATATATGGAGTAAATGTTGAACTTTTATAAGGTAACTGGCAAAAATATATAGAAGTTAAATTATTTCCCCATAGGTCATGACCAACATGAGGAACAACCATAAAAAAAACATATAGATGGAATCTATAAGGAATAGAAAATAATTCAATTCCATCTGAAAATTGATGGTTAATTAATTAGGTTCCAACCTAGAACAGATTCTAAAGGTTTGTTCTTCATAAAATTCCAATGAATTATCGCTAAGCTTATGAAAGGCAAGTCTTTGTAGGTAGTATGAGATTAGGTATCTCACAATTGTCTTTCAATTTAATATGGATGTGTGGATCAATGCACATGCAGGTAATGATGTAATTCACTTTGCATATGGATTTCCAATGAATGAATCATTTTAGTAAGAAAATGATCCAAATATTCATTATTTGAGGGAACACAACCTTATCAGGTTACTGTGCATAGCTAATTAAACATGCATAATTTGGAACCTATGGTTCTTGTTGAGTAAATCAATATTATATCTAAGATATGAAAGAGGCATAAAGTACATTCCAATCTAGACTAAACTAAGGTCATGATTGTGAAGAGTGTGCTTAAATGTAATACAACATATTGTATACATATTAAAGAAGACATCATGCATTATTAATGGTATGATTTAATAAGAAGGTCAAGGGGACTGGCCCAAAAGTTGTAGATTTTCATGTAGATTCAAAATCTTAATCAATGTACTGAAGCAAGAGACAAGAATCTACTTCTACTATTTACAGCAAAAGCACATAAATATCGAGAAAAACAATAATCTAAAAGGGGAATATAAATCAATGGCACATAACACAACAAGTATTCGAGGAAAGCCACATCTCAAAACCCTACTGTCTGTATCATCTTGAATCGGAAATCCAAGATAATAATATAATGTTTGTTCTCTCAAGCATGATCTGAGCACTCAGTAGAATCAATCTCCAACCTACAAGCAAACTCATGGCCAACACTTAACCAATTCTCGTGCTCTCCAAGTCCCTATTTCCTTGCGCAATTCCTATGGTTGATTAGCCCATCTTAAAGGGAAGGTAGTGCATCCAAAATTGTGCAATCCCTTATAGGTTTAGTTCCTCATTGTATGCACCATTTGTACAACTTAGAAAATTATACAACAAATAGCACACTATCCTTGCAGTCTAGTCTCAACTAGGCCTTTCTTAGAATTGACAAGCATGAGTTTCTGATGAGGGAATCTCCAGTTAACTGGAGTAGCGGTAGTTAATGCATTAGTGCACCAACTGACTCTTAACTCACTCTTAGTGCTTCAAATAGTTTGGATCTAATTTAACCAGACTTAACTCAGTAAAATGAGTTAACTAATTACAACTCATACTTAACTCTTCCTAAACCCCTATAATATAGGAGAACATATACATGACTTCAGAAAGACTTCCAACTCGAAATTCCTAAGTTAACTAAGCCAACTCACTCTAGTTAAATATTACAAGTTGTTATGAGAATAAAATTCGATTTTAGTTTTGATTTTAATTCAAGGACAAATTAAACTCGAATTTTTGGATTCTATTTTTATCATTTCTTATTGCTATTTTGAATGCTACCTCTCAATAAGAAAGGAATTCAACTCGATCATGATCTCGAACCTTTGGAATGTTCTGCATGCAACACTTCTCTCTAGTGTTGTTGTTCTAGCAACTCCATAAACAAAAAACATCCAACCTGAATAACAATGATGCCTCTGTCGCTTTGGTTTGAATACTTGAATCCTAGCTCCAACTGCAAAAATTAGAACCTACACAACTAGACAAAATAATCGAATAAACTACGATCTATGTAGCATCACCTATATTCTTTATTCAACAGATCAACATGGTATTGAAATACATGAAATAACGACATGAGATATAGGAAAACAGGATAACTCTTTGTATTGATATAAATGGAGTCATTTACAACCATAAATAGGTGTTCATATTGTATAAGATCTCCTCCAAGTTGTTGACTTGTCTTTCCTTGGTCACAAAGTGTACCTCTAATCACCCAAAATGCATGAAAACCTAACTCTCTTCACAATAGCATAAGGGTATAATCACTCTAAAAAAACCAACCGCTTGCATATGGAAGGTTGTAAATATATAGAGGAGTGAGGTAAGTTTGGAGTTCTTATCATTTTACCAATCTTGGGATTGAGATCCACTCTTGATGGGAGGATGAGATCTAAGGATAAGGGATGGAAACTCTAAGGTAGGATAGGATATGATTCAAGAGTTTTATTTGAGGTAAATTGTTACAACATATCCTGGAAGTTTCTAGAAATGGAGGCTTTGAGATTCTCTCTCTTTTTCCTAAATTTATAGAAACAACACAGGTGAAAAGAGGGAAACCTGTAGGTGTTCAACGCAGGCCACAGTGGAGAAACCTATAGTTGAATGCTATCGAAAAATGGGCCAAGATGTGCTGGTCCTAAATTTGGCTTAGATGATGTAGTTTAGGGCGGAAACTATGGGGAATGAGAGAGTCATGCATAGGGCTTTGTGCAATGATGATGTAAAGGGGGGAATGAGATGTGAATGATCCCATTAGGAGTCTGATTGATCAGATGAGACAAAATATCCTATAACAGAGTGCCCCCTACAATGCAAAGTAAGAGATGATGAGTGATGACTAAAGTGCTTTACCTTGTGACAAGTTAGGATCAAGAACAACTAGTGAGATTGTCTTATGTTACAATACATTTACATCATTACATATTTTTGCTAATGGAGGCATGCTCATACTCAACTAATAAGCTAATATTACATGTATAATGATCAAAAGACATGTCCACTTATGAGTTATGGTGGACCTATGACTGGATGACTATGAATATGATCATATCCATCACACATAGTGATCTTGTATAATCCTAAAATCGTACCTTGGATGGTGGAAATGATATCCAGAGTCTTATATCTCATTCACACGACCAACCAATGTACGATTCTAACCATGTGAATCAATGAGATGAGGTCAAACATGGTATACATAATCTAATTGCAGGCCAATGATGTAAGTCATTAACAGATGTGAGAGAAACCATCGATGATGTTAATCACACTCAAGGTACTCAAGTACAATCCATATGGTGTGAACAAATGAGTTGATTTCAAACACCAAAAAAAATATTTTGGTCAAAGGCCATTTATGTAAACATGTTGCTGAGAGAGGAAACTTGGCATTGATGTATGCCAGAACCAAGGTACAAGAGGGTTGTTTCTAAGTCAACTTCCTGAATAATGTGTTAATGTAGATAAGAAGTGACCTGTCGAAGGAGGGACTTGATGTATCCCCCATTAATGACATGAAAAGTGTATCATGATTGAGACAAAATGATTAGAATGATGTTGATATGGAACTGGATCAAGAAAGGAAAAGATGGAATGAAGGCTTAAGAGTATTCCAATAGATATAAGCTAAATGACTTCTGTTGAACACAAAAATGACACTGAAATGGACTTGGAAACATTGATCCAAAATCGAAATGGAGGTTCTATGAAGGTATGATGAACTGAAATATAAGTAAATTACCCAACCCAACAACCAAGGAGATTAATAGTGTCATGTTCAAGAGAGACTCACTGCCATTAACAAATGGAGTACCATGTTTTCCCAATTTCCCCAACCATACTAGTCAATACCTCTTTATTTTTAACAAGCATGAGGATGATAACATATGCTTGATTTGTAAGCCAGTCCTTCGGATGAATCCCTCCATGTATATTTAATGAACCCTGAGAAGGAGTGGTCCTACCTCATCATGATCAACAAGTCCATCATTTCTTGATGTTTTAATGTGTCCAGCAAAGGTGAAAATTTGACTTCTTTTTCATGTTTAGAGAGTCTGAAAAAGTGGAAAAAAAGAACACTCTAGATGCTCCTTTTCATAGGTAGTCCCTTAGGTTCGAAAAGGAAAAAAACAATACCCAGGGCAACCTCTTATCCATGTTCAACTAAGGTATTCATTTTTCGTAGTTAGACTATCTTAACCTGGAAAAGGGTTAAACTTATACTAAGTAGAAGTATTTTAATTTACTTTTATGTGTTAGAAAATACAAGTGCTTGGTAATCATTTCCAGCTTTGGGAGTCTGAAAAGAGATAAAAGAGGACTCCTCCTATAGGAACGAGTGGTATAAATGGTAACAACTAGTTCCGGTCATGATGGAACTACTCAAAACATGTAGAGGTCAAGAGGCTGGCTATTAAGACCACTCATTGCAGTAGTTCCTCAGGAAAGGTAAAAAAAACAAGTGAAATCATATGATCGGCCAAGCAGATGATGATGAAAGAATGAAAAACCAAGGCTAATTTGGAAAAAATAGGCCGATAAAATTGGTAATCACAATGGATAAAATGGGAGTGGTTTAATTTTCAGAGAATCTTGAAACATGGGAAACTATGATTGAAATTAATTTCATTTTTTTACAAGCTTGAAACACGAGAAAAACTATGTTGGAAATAAACTTGCATGCCCCCAACATAATGACTAAATTCGAGGTACATGTCCCCCAAGCTTCATTTCATGCACCTAAGTAGATTACTGGGTACTAACGGGTGGATGGAATGAAGGTTCATTTACAAGATTAGGTGAAAGACTCGACTAGGAATTTACAAGATCTAATCAAAACATCTAATTGAAAGGGGATTTGTTTCATTTTTTTAGCGAGATTGACACAAGAAAATAACTATGCTCATAGGAACCTATTTAATTTTTTAATGAGGCTGACATAGGAAAAGAACTATCCTGATGAAACCTTGTTTCATTATTTTAATGAGCTTGACATAAGAAAAGGAACTTTTCTTTGAAGAACCTTGATTCTTTTTTAATGAACTTGACACAAGTCAAGGAAATCTTCTCCGGTAACTTTGTTTCATTTTTTAAGGAGATTGACACAAGAAAAGGAACGCTGCTCCAAGGACCTTGTCATGGCCTCGAAGAGACGATGGCTTCTAAGAGGTTCTCATCAGATGGGAGAACAACTCTCTGGAAAATATCAAAGGATCCAATGGAAATATTAGACTCTAATTCCCCCAGTAAATGATGCACCATATCACCTATCAGATCTAGGTTGTCAGTGGACGTGGGCATTGAACAAGTTACCACATAGTTAATCTGTGGTGGGGGAGATACCTCTTGCATATAAGGACCATTTATGGAAGTTGGTTGATCGGGATTAAAATTAGAACCAATGAACGAAAACTGGTCAATAGTCATGATTTTCCCTTCGTGCAAGAAACACGTCTCACGAAAGAGTGAAGAGACAAGAGCTCCCATTACATAAACATAGTCATGCCCAAGGAGTAGATTAGAATCCAAATGGCCTTGGACTACTACCATGTCGTATAGATAATTTTTACACTGAAAGTAATAGGCAACCTAGGAAGGATTTGTAACCGCCCTACTCCCACATCTACCAAAGTAATAAGCCAATCATGGTAAACATTTGAAAAGAGAGGCCACTATAAGGGATTCAACCTCATTGGTACCTTAAGGAAATGGAATTGATGGAACACATCAACTAGACCTTACACATCAACAAAAACAACCCAGGAGAAATCTCATCCACTCATACATCCCTCCCCTGGGTCCCACTGATATTTTATTCATCTTAACCTCTAGACTCTCTAATGCTATAGGCATGCCAGTGTCCAGGGACCTCTCTCACAAGCCTACAATCCAGTGTCCAAGGAATTTTCCCAACAAACCTCTGCTAGTTTCCTCAAAATTCATGGCACTTTTCTGGCGTAGAATTTTAACCACTGCCAAGAACTTGTTATAACTTCCAAAATCCATAAAATTCATGATGGCAAAGCCAATAAACCAAAAAAAAACCTAAGGACTAAGCCTAACCACCCCCAACTGGCACTGGCATTCTGTCAAACACTTGGCATCAATGCTTCCTACAGGTCTAGGGTACAAGATAGAGCATGAATGATTGAAATCACTTATGAAACATGACAAGAAGGATCACCACCTTCTCCATCGAGCTGTTATAACATCAATTAGGTCTTTCATCCATCATTTAAACATTCACAAGTAAATACATGAAATAACCTTGACATGAACCTGTCAATTAACCATGCTTATAACTAGCATAAAACCATGAAAATATTAGATATATAAAAACCATTAGATCCATATAAACAAGTGAAAAATCAAGATAACTTAGCTTTAATTAATCATAGGCAAATCCGACGAGATTTAGGACTTCCACGTACCACCTAACCGTAGACATGGCTGAGTCAAATATTTCTTTCTGCTAGTCACCCCCGTGCCATATTCCAAGCATGAATTTGGGATATCATGAATAAACCAATCCAGAGAAAACCAATAGAATCCATAGGTTAAACCACATCCACCCTCACCAAATCGTGATCGCAACAAAACTAGTGCTCTAATCACAACCAAACCAAACTTGGAATCCCATCTAGAATCCATCACTATCTTATTGGAAATAATACTAAGAGTGGGGGTGAATCAATATTATCAAACTAATAATTTTTCATTTCCATAATCATATTCATATACACTACTTCAATTAAGGGAACTCTCATGTACACACAAATGTGTTTAGTGCAACTAGTGTATATCTAACAAACTTATGATTCAATTAATTCTTCATATATTGATCTTTAACCAGGTGCAGTAAAAATAGAACATATCATTACACATAATAAACAAACAGGAACTCCAAGATATAAGGTGGAAACCCAATGTGGGTGAAAACCACCTGCTATAATCATCTCTGTCTTCTTTAAATAATAAGAGAATTCTATTTACAATTTTTGTACTGGTGCAGTCTTATACGAGTACGCAGGCTTCTACCTGTAGAAGGCTACAACCTTCTCTCATTCTCCAGCTTCTACTGGAAGGAAGCTACAGCCCCTAGCTCTTGTACTAGCTGATATGTTTACTAGTACGTAGGTGTTGGCCTACAAAAGGCTACAACCTTCTCATTTCTTCTAGGGACCACGTTTCATTAATTTTTAGACTGGATCCATCAACAACATCATTCAATCATCAAATATATCTGCATCAACCAATCTCCTTTTGAACCAACCACAACCGAATCAATCAATCACTCTGATCATTCAGAATGTTGTCACCAGAATATAGTAACCAGAACCCAAGAAATTACCCAAAACACTATAATAGCAAAAAGAAACAACTAAAACATATTTTATAAGTTATACACTGCTTCCATGCGTCAAACCTGCATGCATACGTGCTTTCCTCGAAGCGAACCAGCATAAGGATCTGCAAATCAAATTTATGATGTATATGTCGTTTTGATATGCAAAACCAGCGTGTATATACTTCTTTTCTGAAGTGAACCTGCATACAGATCTGTAAAAGATGATTTAAACATAACAACAGTTCCAGACTTCAATCATACCCAGATCATCATATTTACATACTACAACATGCGCCAGTTATTCAGATACATTATCAAACTACATAAATATAATCATTATATCTTATCCTTCATCAAGCACTAAGGTTCAACCTTGGTTCAGATCCAGCAATGCACCATAACCCAATAACCTGCATACTAGATCTCACTCTTCATCAGATATTCAATACTTGAGTGACTTGGCCTCATGATCTTCTCCTCCTTTTATAGTTTTAGGCCTTTCTCAATACCATGGACCAAAACCACTTAGGACCAATACCTTGGATCAAATACCTAGGGACAATACCTTGGATCAAATACCATGGACCAATACCATGGATCAAAATACCATGGACCAATACCATGGATCAAAATACCATGGACCAAATACTTCGAACCAAAACTTAGTTTTCCAAGGTATACGAACTTTCCTTTCTATGAAACTCTGTGTATACATTATACGCTCCTTTTGTTCTATTAACCCACATGTATACGCGGCTAGGTCAATGGTGAACCTGCGTATACCTCTCTTTCTTCATTCTTTGAGTTTGATCTGTAACTCTATGTTGTTAACCTATATAACTATGATCTGTCATCTGAATGAGTTTCTTTTTGAACTGATTCCTTGAAGCTGCCCTGCATTTCATCACATCTATAAACACTATTGTCATGCATTCTGTCACATCTGATATCTCTTCTGTAGTTCATCTAGTTACCATATACAAGTGAGTTGTTCTGCTATAAGTGGTTTTCCATCAAGTACAAAACATACATCATAATTCCAACAATCTCCCCCTTTGGACTTGATGGCAACAACAACCACACCATGTCACTCTCCCCCTTTCACATCAAGGGAGAAGGGCCATGCTCCCCCTGAGTGCATGCTGAAATCTTTGATATGTTGAATTGTGTTGATTGAGCTCTCATGATAAAGTCCATGC